>QGSO01031008.1:0-14081 GCA_011037825.1 Carya cathayensis | reverse complement strand
CAATGCCAAAAACCCATAAACACTGGGCAATCTAGTACAGATCATTTTCTACAGGCCTCTATGAGAACACCCCTGGCCAACGGACCAAGTGGTGGCCAACGACGCCCTCTGCCGGTTGCGCCTTAGCTAGTCCGAGCAATTCTACCGTGTATGATATCCTTCATTTCATGAAGTACTCAACATCACTCCTATTAGTAGTTGTCATTCTAACATGTTACATGCATGTAATAATGCTCTGATACAATAAAAATATAAGCTCTTGCATACAATATGACTATTCGATACAATCAAACATAATAACTTAGGCGTGCATAATCATTTGTCAAATCAACTGTCATTCTTTAGGTTATTTTATTTTATTAGATATATTTTTTAGACTTACATCCTCAAAACTATTTGCATCAAGAAAATAATTTATGCGTTTCTGCAATGCGCAAGTTATGTGCATCTTTTTAAGAAATGTAAATAAATTCTGAAATTTATGAAAAAAATTAACTTTTTAATGATGAATGATATTTAAAAAAAAAATTGTGCGACTTGCGTATTTTAAACTGTACCTAACATAGTGTTTAAAATAATCGAGAGCATACCAGTTGATGATAATTAAGTTCATTTTGGTACCATAAAATTTTTATCTTAAATTTAAAATTTTTATAATATTATTATAATTTTTTTATATTTTCATATAAAATATAATAAATAATTCAACTTTTTTTGAATTTTTTTAAATTTTAAAATAATAATATATTAATATTTCATTTTAAAATTTAAAATTTAAAATAATAATAAAATTCTTACTTGGGGCGTAAATGAAAAACTCTGGCTGCAGTCGTGGGGTGTAAACGGCTTGCTGACGTGGAGGAATTAATGAAAACGGCACCATTTCATTTGCGGTCTATCAACATCCCCTCTGTGCTCTCTCATTTCCCCCCTCCTATTTCCCTAATTTCCCTCCGTCGCTCTCCTCTATCTCTGCGAAATCTCAAAACGGGAACCCTCCTCTCCTCTCTCTATCTAGCTATCCTCTCTGAGAACCCACCTCTCCTCTCTGTCAGAACCCGGTTCTCCTCTCTCTCTCTCTGTCTACGTATCGCTGATCTCCGAAGTCGAAGGGCAGCTTCACAAAAAGCTTCGTGTGAAGGGTTATGTCTGCAACTCACCCACTCCCTCCCTTCCCCCTTCATCTCAGACGAAACCCAAACCATAAGCAGCCTAGATCTAACCCGAACCTTAACCCTAACCCTCCCTCCCAGACCGAAACCCTAACCCCCTAGATCTAACTCTAACCCTTTATCCCAGACCGAAACCCTAACCCCCTAGATCTAACCCTAACCCTTAAACCCGAAACTGGTAATCAGTCGCACATCTCTAGGTTTTTACATTCTTATGGTATTTTTGCATTTTGGTATTTTTGCACTATGGTATTTTTGCATTATGGTATTTTGATATTATTGCGCTTTTGCATTTTTGTTTTTTTTTCTATTTTTGTTTAGTTGCGATTTAATTATTTCAATATTTGCTGTATTTCTCAGATTACCATTTGATTATTGTTAGAAAAAATTGGAACTTGTAATGAATATGTTTAGGACAAATCCGAATTGGTTTCGTATGTATTTCTCTATTATCTGAGCTGTTGGAAATACTTAGATATGTTTGGTTACTTACATGATCCAAGACTTAGATATGCTTGTTTACTTACATGATCCAACACTTAGATATGCTTGTTTATTTACATGATCCAACACTTAGATATGTTGTCTTTACTTACATGATCCAACACTTCATTAAATAACTATTTTCTTGATAAAACTTCCATAGGGATCCATCTTTGTGTCTCTAAATCTTCATGATTGATACTAGTTATAACACCATGAGGGTGTCACCTACCTAACCACACTGTTGTGGCAGATAAGTTTTGGTCATTATGATTTGATTTTTCAACTTTTCATTTGTTTTTCATTACTGTTGGATGTCTACCACATCAATACCAACATAAGTGTAAACAGCATCAATCCTAAACCTGTGTATTGAAAAGGAGCTTTGTTAATTGTTCCTAAAATAAGTGAAATTCACTCATTATTGTACAAGTTTTACTTTTATTTTTCTGGTTTGGTGACTGCTAAAAGTAATTGGATGTGATTTGAATTCCTTTTACATATTTTTTCAGCAATTAAAATTAAATTAGCATTTATAATTTGGGAAAAATTTGTTGTATTTTATTGCTACCACCAAGCTAGAACTTTTATAAAAACAAAAAATAAAAAATTAAGGAAGTAAACCCTAAAGAAGGGTCATTGTAGTTGGTAGTTGGTCCCTCATCATTTCATGACAATTTCCAATTTGTCATGTTAAAGGGAACATTGTTTACTCTTTCTTTTTGTTTTGGGACAGAAACATGGTTTGCTTGAGTACCATATTTGTTACCCTCCCATGTTTGAGTTCTCTGTTCAGCATCTGTATTTACCTTTGTTTTGTATTCATATCAGCTAATTGGTCTTATATGTAACCATACTATATTAATAACAAAAAATATATATTGTAGTCAATTCTGTGACTAATGCCATGCCTTGGGTGTCACAGCTAGTTGTAACACCTAGCTGTGACACCCAAGGCCATCAACATGCATATTTTCTATCTCCCTTTATTTTCTATATATATTGTCTAATTTATACTTATACTGATATGGGGGCTGTTTTTACTTCAATGTCATGATAGCAAATGAGTTCTGCTTCTCATTACGGGTCAAGTTTGGAGAGACCACTTTGTTATTGTGGCTCCCAAGCGAAGCTTCGGATTTATGGAAAAGCAAATACTTTTGGTAGAAGGTTTTTCAACTGTCCAAACTATAAGATGAATAAACAATGTGGCTTTTTTGAGTGGATTGATCTTCAAAGTGAGCAAAACAATTGTTGTAAGCTGACGTTGGAGTTAGCGGAACGGAGGCACGACAGGTTACTTCATGAGCGCCTACACATCGAAGATTCCAAATTAAAAGCATTGGAGAAGAAGTACAAGGGAGTCTTGAAGATTTTAATTATGAAATGGGTTTTTGTAGTTATAGTTTGTGGTATACTTATGATGTATCCAAGAACTTACAATTATAATGTATCTCAGCCATGTCTACCACTCATGTAATACGTTGTACTGTTTTAATTATCTAGGTTGGTCAGTTCAATGTACTTAAATCAGTTGATCAGTTGCTGCAGTATTGTAACAATATTGGAGGTTTTTTGCAATCTGTCATTATAAATTTGATTTATTGTCAATGTTGTTATATGTTCATATGTTGAAAATGGCCTTATTGTGCAAAGTCCTTTCAATCTTGACCTGTTTAGATGTACAAGATATAAATATTGACCTGTTAATAGATGTATAGGATGTTTGGAATCCTCACTCGGTCCTTGCAGTTTGATGTATTTTCAGGCCATGTTACAACAACATTCACTCCCCGTGCCCTTCACGATTTGGTAGAAGTCTAGTGTTGTCAACCAATTGAACTTGCATACCTATATGCGTAAGACAGTCTAAATTGGTACCCAATTACAAGGACCCATAAGGTATTAAGTCAGTTGTTGAAAATGTTTTATCCAAGCATCAACTCAAGCAAGAAATTATGGGATTAACGTGAGATCAGATTCTGACAAATTTACACCTTTAATAAACAATCCGGTCTTAAACCTCCTACTCCATGTTCTTCATAACTTGTTCTTAGATGACTTAATATTACAATTTTACATATACATTGAGTTTATTTTCCATAAATATGTCCATAAAATATTTAGACAATAAATATATGCAAAACAGCAACTTATTTTGCTTTAATGGAAATCGTTTAATTTCCATAAATGTTACAATAAAGCATAACCATATTAATTTCCACCAAAATTTACAATAATTACATATTCCATTTGCTTAACTGAATACAAAATATATCACCAAATATAGAACTGTGACACCATAAATATCATCCGACCTTCATTCTAATCACAAATGGAGGTCTTCATTGAATATCAAAACACAAAACATTTCTCAACCATAGGTCTAAAATGATTGCCATGATTCGCATCCATCTCCACCCAGTGAGCTGTTGTTATGCCCCATCCAATCAAAAAATATCTGAGTTGATAGATATACAAATATTAGCTTCATGTTAATATTACTTGAATTTCTGTGCAAAGATTAGAAATCTTACATTTTCTTGAGTACCAATGAGGGGATGAGATTGTGTGTTGCTAATGATGTCCATAACCTGTTAATAAATAACAAATGGCTTTAATCATTATAATATTGACCAACCATTAAAAAAAGATAAAGTTTGATATATTTATGATACCTGCACTTGTCCAGGTATGGTGATATCTACTTCTGATAGCCCAAATAAATTCCTACAGGTGCCCATGGGAGCTGTATCTCCTTCATCTCGCTAAAAATATGTTTGTAATTTTTAAATACTCACTACAAATATCTAAAACTTATCCTAACGCACATGAACAACCCAAACACATTCACGACATATTAATTGTTTAAAACACCAACTTGTTTGCGTTTTCCTCCCGCTTATGCTTTCTTCTGTTTGGCTTTAACCTTCCGCACGTCTATCTCCATCCTAGATGCTCTTCTAAGAGATGGAGGTCTTCATTTCCATCTGACAACAAGTGGACTCTTGACACGTTGTGAACTACCAACTGCAGCTGTATCCACTGTCGTACCAGGTTCCAAACCTGTTACTCTAAAATGGTCAATTAAACACGACTTGATATACTTAGGGAAATTCAATTGCACATGACATATTTATTTTAAGTAAATACATAAGAAAAATATGTCTTTAACCTTCGGTGCCTATTTGGGTCATAGATAAGGGGCGTTGGAGCTGACGATATGATCCAGTCATCTCATGTATCCTCTTCTTTGCATCTTCAAATTGCTCATTAGATTCTACCGCATAATCTATCATCTCATAACACATACTCAAAAGAATTGAATGTCTATTCCCATTTGCCCTCTGATCCCCTGCATCGTAACTACTTCGAATTAACGTGTATCTCCTCTTGATGTCCTTTCTCCATCGGTCTAAAATGTACCGATCTGGCAATGATTTTATACCGTTAGATTTGAATACAGCCAGAATATGCCTACATAATATCCCTCTCATCTGAAATAACCCGCATGAACACTTTGCATTGCAGTCATCGACATTAAAATCCACTGAATATGTAACCTGTTTTGTGAACTCCTGAATACGAACTTCATCTTCTACCAAATAATTCTTCATTACCCCATCCGATGTCTATAGAACTGGATCCAAATCAAGAACACCAATTACTTGCTATTGAACTTCTTTAAATTTAGCATTAGTGTACAACTCTTGAAATTTCTTTTCAATTGGAGATCTAGATACGCAGGGAATGGTGCCGCTAAAGGACTGGAATTCTGCCTGATTCTCATTTTCAATTTTCTTCTTCAATGCATTGTCAAACTGGTCAACAAACTCCTTCAAATTTGTCTTCGAATGAACATAACCGTCAAAAAAAGCATTCATACTCTCGCTCTGCTGGGTTGTACTCATTCCAGCCCAAAAGTACTCTTTCAAGAAAATTGGTACCCAATGCTCGCACTCGGAGTATAAACTTGTCAACCAACCATTATCATCTAAGTGGTATGTGTTAATAAACTGGGACTAACATTTTTCGAACTCATCAATGGTTTGTGTGTCGTACACACATTTCATCAGCTCAGTTTTCAAGCCACTTTTGTAGGTGGCATATGAACCCAACTTCTCAGGAACTTTCTTTAATATATGCCATAGGCAAAATCGATGTCGAGTTTCTGGAAATACAGTTGCAATTGCATTTTTCATTGCTCTATCTTAATCAGTAATAATAGCCTTTGGAGCTATTTCGTCCATACATTGCAACCATGTTTGGAATAGCCATGTAAACGTCTCTGTGTTCTCATTGGAAATCAACCTAGCTCTCAAAAGAATCGACTGCCCGTGGTGATTTACACCAACAAACAATGCAAACGACATCCCATACCTATTAGTCAGGTATGTGGTATTGAATGTGACGACATCACCAAAATACTTATACGCTGCCCGACTACGTGGATCTGCCTAAAAAACATTTCTTAACCTCCCATCATCATCTAAATCCATCAACGCAAAAAACCTGTTATTCTTGTACTGCATCCTCATAAAATAATCACGAAGTGCTCCAGCACCACCTGCACCAAGTCTAAGATAACGGGCTTTATCGATGTAATTGCAACAATCATTTTCCAAAAATTGTAGGTTCTCGAAGCTGCCTGCACCAACTACAAGAGATCCGTAACTCTTGTTCAATCAGATACCAGCTAAGTCGTTTGTGTCAAGGACTCTTTTCACGATCTCACTGACTTCTCTGTTACATCAAAAGAAACGGGATTTCTGTGGGCTGATTACATGATTATGTGAGTTATTCACTGTTGTCAACCGCATCTTTCCCTCGATTCTTAACGCATTAATCCTTGCCTTACAGTCCGTCTTTCCCGTCGGACGTGGGTTGGCGACATTGGAACTCTTAATCCGAGCCTTCCCTCCCCGTGCACAACTAAGTGTGACATATCTGACACTTCCATCCTCTGACCTCTCACTCCTTTATGTCATCCCCCCAAACCCACAATTTTTAGCATACTGCTTATAATAACTCAACAAATCTTCAAATGAATTGAACTTCATCCCCGACTTTGGCTCCTCAATGATATCATCACCGTCCGACGATGGCACAACATGTGGTGTGACGCCCCTAACTCCCACATACGGCCACGTGGAATTAGAGACGTCGGGATGATGACAACACGGGTCACACATCTCATCGCCAAGTGCCAAAAGTGTGTGCACAAGCAATATGTGTATAAATAAAAACACGCAGCTGTTAGATAAGCCAAATAATTAAGTACCAGAATTTTTCTTAGTTAATACAAACCAGTTTCAAACATACATAATAAAATATTACAAGTTCAACATCGTCTCAAATCCAAATACATACTAAATAAAACATCGCCAAATATAATATATTTAAAGGCCATCCAGCTAGTCCTCCGGCGGAGCCGCCTCCTCGGACTCAGCCTCCTCCTCACCAAAATCTGCATCAAAATCTACGGTACCAAAAATGGTGCCGCAGGTAAGTAAAATCCAAACAACGCAAGATAAAAAAAACATATTACAACCAAAATAACATGCATGAAGTATGCCCAATGCCCATGTCCCAAAAACCATATTTTTTCCACACACGCCAAAATCTCATTTTGGCCCAAAAACATTTTCCTTTAAAACCAGTCCTTGCCATTATCCCAGATAATGACCCAAATCAATAGACCACCATTTTCCCACAAAATGGATCACAAAGCCACACATCACAATCTCGCCATTATCCCAGATAATGGCCCATATCCAAAACAAATCCAAGTCAAATCCAAAACCATTCCATATTATGCATGCACCATGATCTCCCCTAGGGATCATCTGCACACTCTGGTTCTGTGCCACACCGCAGATAACGACTACACATGTGACACCTAAACGAGCGATGCCCAGACTCGCGCTCAGCGCGTACCTGGCCAGGCCATCCTCTAGTCCCCGCCAGCCAAGGGACCACGGAGCCGGTGAGTAGAGCGATGCCCAGACTCGCGCCCAGCGCATACCTGGCCAGGCCATCCTCTAGCCCAGCTCCTGTCGTCGCCCAGCGACAACTCAGGGGATGTCACTCAGTTTTATCCGCTCCCGAGTGACCAGAGGAGCTCCACCGAGATAATAACTCATCCCGGCTTGGGCTCGTGAGACACACACACCCAAAGACAATTTAACTCATGAGAAACTCATTTTCAATAAAACGCACATGATCATGTATGCTCAATGCCATGCAATTAAAATCACATAAAATAACCAACACACCCCAAACATCAATATCAACCAACAAACAACTCCTTCCTCAAATCCAACCGACCCCCGAACTCCTCGGACTCAGTCCGGAATCAACAAACCAACCAGATGATAAAATAAATTATTGTAAAGGCAATAATACATTTAAATCTAAAACGAAGTTTGGAAAAATACTTACAGCGCTATATAAGATTTTTAGAAGGTTCGGCGCGCAGCAAACGATGAGCGAAAAGCAACGTAACAGTGCAAATGCACTGTAGCCGTGGGTCGCAAAATACCCACTTTTGAACGGGGACAAACCAAGACACCAAATTGATAGGGAATGGTCTAGGGATGTTTATGAAACTAATGGAAGCGAGCTTTGGCCGTGGGTGGCGGTGAAAACACCGGTTGAAGTCAAAAACGAGCAAATCGGAGTTGAGCTCGTGGGAGCTGCTCCGGTGACCGATCGAGGCCGGGGATGGGTGAGTTAGGTCGGCAAGAGGTAAGGGAAGAAGTGGTAAAGAGGTGGTGGCCGGAGGTGGAGCAACGGCGCAGGAAACGGCTCAAAACTGTGAGGCTTAGATGGGTTTTTCAGGCTAAACGGCTGGCCGGACGGGGGAGATTTTTGGTGGGGTGGTTCACCAGAGGGAGGGGGTTCTTTTGGTGGTGGCTGTGCCGGCCACATCGGCCGGACGGCGGTGGTCTGGGCGGAGGACGGAAAACGGCGTGGGTGAGGAGAGAGAGAGAGAGAAGGCAACGCACGAGAGAGAGAGACCGAACGCGGGAGAGAAGAGAGGAAAGAAAGAAAGAAAAGAAAAAAGGAAAAAAGGAAAAAGAGAAAAGAAAAGATGAAGGAAAAGAAATGAGGTCTAATCCTCACATCTGGAGTCCAACGACTGATCCAAAAAAGATAACTTTAAAAGCAATAAAACCAAGAAAATATTTTAAACACGTCATAAAGCTAAAATATAATAAATAACTAGTAAAAACCAACTATTAAATTTTTAAAACAAAAAACAAGCTAAAATAAATTAAACAGCAATTTAAACTCAACAGCGAATAAAATCCAATTAAAATCCGATTATTTAAAATACAAGCACTATAATATTAACTAAATTAAAATATTCCTTCAGTGAAAATACACGTAAAAACGGGGTGTCACATGTGGTGTAGATGGAGTGCCATCGTCAGTTTCCAGTTCATCTAGTCTATCCAACAGATCTTCTTTATCAACCCTTGCGGACATACATTGCACTTCAGTTTCTAAACAATCCGGTCACCATCTTCACCAACTCTTGCGCTTGTTGTGGAGCTTGTAGCGATAAATGGCCTTGAAGGTCCCATCCCATATTGAAATGGATAACCAATGTTTTTCTTAACACAAAAAGATTCAAACATATCAAATAAGTTAGAAAATAATTAACTTATGACTACCTAACAAATTAAGAAGTTCAAAACAAACCAGAATGTTGCTTATATTTTTGTTGCCATCTGGATATGGCATGAAAGATGGTGACCATGGGGGATTTGGTCCAAAGTTTGGATGCATGTAATTTGGAAAGTTTAGTACACCACTTTGAGGGATGTCCTAATATAAAAATAATAACCCACATTATCATACTAAACATTGAGTTCATAATTAAGTTTTTTAATTATTAAATAACATACTGAGTTTGGGGGATTTGAGCTAGATGGCATTAAAGGAAATGCGTGTTCTTCTTCATTTTCCATTGGCCTGTACAAGTTGATCACTTTTATCTCCACATGTTGAAAAGGCAATTGGTAATTGCATAATAAATTAAAAAGGAAAAAAAATGGTATCATTTTATAGGAATGGCATGATAAAAAAAAATATGCAATGTTTGCTTGCTTCACCCATTAGAATATATAGATTTTATTATTTAATTTTTATTTTAACAAAGAGCTTTTAAGATTTCTGCTACAAAAAAAATCTCATATTCATTCATAATTATCCAAAGAAGAAACAATATCCAAAGAAGAAACAAATTACATTTCAATCTACTCTAAAGAAACTAATCAATCTTACAATATTGAAGCCCCTTAAAATTATAAAAGGCTTAAACATCTCCATCCGGTCAACAATATTGAAACAGTTGCTTTCTCACCCATGGCACATGGCACATTAGTTGATATTTCACAATTCTTTCCAACCAGCATTTTCAGATATTCACATTATACAATGATTTAACGAATGTTTCTTCTATTTTGGTTTTCAACAAGTAAATTCAAAGTAACATAATGTTCTTTAACCAAATAGTTGCATAACAACTTCATTAAACCAACTAATATCCAACAGAACAGTGTCCAATAAAAAATATCCAACTCATTCCATGACAAAAAATATATATATATTTCAATAACCAACAACCTATTTGACACAAAGATTTCATGAGCTTTCATTTGTATTTGCAAGCACTTCAATCACATATTTATATTTCTAGTCATCAAGCAAGTAAAATAAAAAAATAAACTAATCAAACCAATATTATCGGCTGGTTGTAAAATTATTTAAACAAAATTATGTATGTAATTAAGAAAGTAATAAGCTTTTTTTTGTATTAAAATTTTCCAACCTACTTAGGTGCAAATTATGTGAATTGCAACCTGTTTGTAGAAGGGAGTCCACATTCCCTTCCATAAGGGGTTGCCATGAACAGACTAAGTTCCCTCCACTTAGTCTATCAACATGCATGGGATCGAAAGCAAATTCCCAGGGGTATACGTATAAGGATTTCATCCAATCAAATGCAAAATATGCCAAATTCATGCTAATGCTACACGAACAAACCCGAACTGTAAACAACCAACAGATATTGATCCTCACCCCCACATAACTATTAACCATAGTTTACACTAATCCACTGCAGCCCGGTTTATGCCAATCTCACGAAACGAAATTCATCAGAACTATAGTTTTTCATATATCAAACAAATTATATACATATCAACACCCAGGTTTATTTAAGCATGATCAGATAAATCCATATCAGAACCAGAACCTGCCCGTGGTGGTGCCGACGGTGAAGTGAATAACCTGACCCACGAAACGCTAACAGACCCACGCCACTCACCCACGTCACTGACCCGAACTGCTAGCCCACCAAGTTGACCCAACGTTATGGCCCACGAAGCTGACCCAAACACAGCCCACCAGCCTGACCCAAACGAGGCTCAGGCTTGACCCACACCATGCAGACCGGCCCCAAATCAACCCACCCAAACCAAATGCCCAACCCACGAGGACCACCTGAAAAACTGCACCCACGACGAAGAACCAAAGAACCCGGGAAGGATTTGAGACAGTCAATGGCTTCATCCTCCTCGCAGTCGCACATCTGAAGCGGGAACTAAAATGGTTTCAATAAAACCTTCTTCTACTTTTTCATTCATCCTTTTTTTTTAATATAATATTAATTAATATTTAAATACCAGCCACGTCAACCGATTGCATCCCGTCTGCATTTACCGGCTGTCTGTAGAACTATTGGGCATAAAATGTAACAGAACTGCTAGATGCAGTCGGCGTATACAAGCGAGATGTAAATGGACGTACGGAAGGAATAAAAAAATATATAAAAATGAACTTTATATGAGAAGAACAAAGTTTGGCTTCATGTTTACTTCTTTTATTTTCTTTTTAACTCGTCTCTCTCTCTCACACACACAGCTTTTTCTCTCTTTAAGTTTGAGTTTGCAGTTTGAGTCGGCCATGGGAGCCTCCAAAGAAGAACATGAGGTCAAAAGTGAAAAAAAAAAATTATATGTTCTGGAAAAGGGAAGAAGATCATCTGAATGAAAAAGACGAGGTCCAAACCCAGAAGAGACTGGTAACAAAAAAAATCAGAAGACGGCTTTTTTCATGAGTATTCTCATGCTTAAGAGCTAGTTTTTAATTTCGATTTGAAAAAGAAGAGAAAATGAAGAAGTCGTCTTTTGGTTCCTATTTCAGATCTGGAAAGAGGAAGAGGGAGGAGAAAACAAAATGAAGAGAGAGAGAGGTCCGATGGAGATGGAGGGAGGGAGGGAGTGAGAAATGAAATTTAGAGGGATAGAGAGGGGGGAATGAAACGGGAGGTAGATGAAGAGAGAAATAAAAAAATAAAAAAAGACACACCGATTTCACGCCTATTACATCAAGCGATTATATATATCATTTTTCAAAATGTAAATATCATCTAAGAAAAGTTGTTTGCAATTCTCGTGACACGACAGAAGTTTATATAATATTTCAAAAAGAATAAAAAGAAAAAAGAGAGAGAGAGAGAGAGAGAGAGAGACATAAGTCCTCCACAGAAGAGTAGCTAGACGTAACATCATGAGTTATGACCTACAATATTGCAGTATGCGCACCTACCCTTCACATACGTACGGCTTACTTTAATGGCTGCCAAAATCTAATTAAATAGCATCAGTTGTTGTTGATAATTTGCACTTACAGCAGGGGAGGTTCTTTCAGCTAGCTGCTGCACAATTGATATTCGAGGTAGGCTCTTACAACATCTTATTCAAATATTTTTTGTCTATTATCTGTATACTCTTTATTTTCTCGTTCTAAGCAACCAAAGTCATATTTTCCTGAACCTTCAATGGCAGCACCTCATGTATTTAATCTGTAAGTAATTATTTCTTTCTTCCAGTCAGTGCCCCCATCTTTTCTTTCAATTATTTCTTAGCTTTGCTCTGATTGGAACGAAATGGTGATACGCAATTTCCTCTTATCTTTGATAAATGAACTTCACCTGATCTCCGTTTCTTCTTACTCTTCTCTTTGAGGAGGGAAGTTTGTGATGCGCAAGTACTGGGTAGCAAGCTTTTGCCAGATTCTGTCATTGACTTCTTTTCTCTATCACAACATATGTACAAGTAATAGTGGCAACCTCCAAAGACTCAATTCGTTCCAAACAATAGTTACACAATAGTGGCAACCTATCACAACGCTCCCTTCTTCTTGCTGGGATTAATAAACTTTGTCCTGAGTTTGAATTGAATATTGTGGTTTTCTGCTAGCACATATAACTAGACAAGTTTAATGGCGTTTATTTGTAATTTGCTTTCTTGCTCTCCTGATAGCTTTTGGTGGGCTTGGAAAGTTGCTTGAGAGAATAAGATGGGAGAGAAAGATAAAACTGCGCAGGTTTCAATTGAAATGTCCGCCTTCAATAGAATGTTAGCCTCATCCATCAGTGAAAAGCTGCGAGATAACTCACCTTCCTTGCCAGTAAGCAGCATTTTCAGAGTCCCTCAGAAACTTCGTCGGCGTAATGAGAATGTTTATGATCCTAACATAGTCTCAATCGGTCCCTACCACCATGGCACTAAAAGACTAGCTCCCATGGAGGAAATAAAAATGTGGTATCTGGGTTCCCTCCTCAAAAGGTTTCCACTGCCTCCAGATGAATGTTTGGAGCACATTGTTGAGAGCATCAGAGAGTTGCAGAAGCGTGCACGTGATTGTTATGCAAATCCATTCAAGCTCAACGAGGAAAAGTTCATTGAGAATTTAGTTGTTGATGGTTGCTTCCTCCTTGAGCTCTTTCGGAAAGATGCATACATAGCCCCAAGACACACAGATGATCCTATATTTAACACGTCCTGGATGTTTGAAAACCTTTATCATGACTTGATTTTGATGGAGAACCAAATTCCGTGGTTTGTTCTCCGTCGTTTATCTGAGCTAACAGCATCTACCAGCGAACAGGAACCCGATTTTCTCGAGAAACTTGTTCTCAAGTTCTTTGAGACGATGATGCTGATGACAGTGCCAGCCGAATACAGATCAAATGGCCGCGAAGTCAAGCATATTCTTGACTTACTGCACAGTTGCTTGCTTTCCTCATCCGGGGGTAGAATTCCTCAAAACACAAACTTGGAGCTGTTTCCTCCAGTGACGGATCTCTTGCAGGCTGGAGTCAAATTCAAGAAGGGAACTCCTGATGACATCTTGAACATCAAGTTCAGTAAGGGAGCATTTGAGATCCCTCCCATTAAAATCCGGGGGAATTCGGAATCTTTGTTCAGAAATCTTATAGCATATGAGCAGTGTGACCGCCATTGCATGGATCAATTCACGTCTTATGCGGTATTCTTGGACTGCCTCATCAACACCAGCAAGGATGCGGACTTGCTCTGTGATGAAGATATTGTTGTGCATGCCTTGAGC
>QGSO01030613.1:0-13382 GCA_011037825.1 Carya cathayensis | reverse complement strand
CCTGATTGGTCACTTTCTTTTGAAATCATGTGTGATGCAAGTGATTTTGCTATAGGAGCTGTTCTTGGACAACGTAGGAACAAACTTCCTTATGTCATTTACTATGCAAGTAAAACTTTGAATTTTGCTCAAAAAAATTATTCTACTACTGAAAAAGAATTACTTGCTGTGGTATTTGCTTTAGAGAAATTCCGTGCATATATTCTTGGGTCTCCTATAGTCATCTTTACTGACCATGCAGCTCTCAAGTATTTGTTGACAAAGAAAGATGCAAAACCAAGGTTGATTAGATGGATACTTTTACTCCAGGAGTTCAATATCATCATCAAGGACAAGAAAGGAGTAGAAAATGTGGTAGCCGACCATTTGTCTAGGCTCACAGTTGCTGAAACTGAACAACCGACACCTGTTCTTGATTCTTTTCCTGATGAACATCTTATGTTAGTTGAAAATGTGCCTTGGTTTGCTGATATAGTTAATTTTCTGGTGACAGGAAAAACACCACTTCATTGGAGTACTCAAGATATACGAAAATTCATGCATGAGGTGAGATCGTTCTTTTATGATGATCCTTACCTTTTCAAGTATTGTCCTGATCAAATCATTAGAAAATGTGTGCCTGAGCATGAGATGCAAGCTGTCCTTTCTTTTTGCCACAGTGAGGCGTGTGGGGGTCATTTTTCTGCACACAAGACAGTTGCTAAAATTTTACAAAGTGGTTTTTATTGGCCTCATTTGTTTAAAGATGCATATAGTTTCTGCAAGACTTGCGAGTCATGTCAGAAATTAGGTGCTGTCACGAAAAGGAACATGATGCCTTTAAAACCCATTTTGGTCATAGAGATTTTTGATTGTTGGGGAATTGATTTTATGGGGCCATTTCCTTCTTCTTTTGGTTATTTGTACATTTTAGTGGCCATTGATTATGTTTCAAAATGGGTCGAAGCCATACCATGTAAAACAAATGACCATAAGGTGGTGCTTAAATTTTTGAAGGAAAATATTTTTGCTAGATTTGGCATGCCTAAGGCCATCATAAGTGATAATGGCACCCATTTTTGCAACAAGCCTTTTGCTGCCCTCTTGCATAAGTATGGCATTCACCACAAAGTTTCTACCCCATATCATCCCCAAACGAATGGCCAAGTTGAACTTGCTAATAGGGAAATTAAGACCATTTTGGAAAAAACTGTGAGTCCGAACCGAAAGGATTGGTCTTTGAAATTAACCGATGCATTATGGGCATACAGGACTGCATATAAAACTGTTTTGGGTATGTCTCCTTATCGGTTAATCTATGGTAAGGCTTGTCACCTCCCTGTTGAACTTGAACACCGTGCATTTTGGGCCATCAAAAAGTTTAATTTTGATCTTGATCAAGCTGGATCTTTGAGAAAATTACATCTTTGTGAATTAGAGGAACTTCGGAGGGATGCTTATGATAATTCTAAGCTGTCCAAGGAACGTATGAAGTCTTTCCATGATAAGCATATTCAAAGAAAATCATTTGAGCCTAATCAACAGGTTTTACTCTACAATTCTCGACTTCATTTGTTCCCTGGCAAGTTAAGATCCCGATGGAGTGGCCCCTATGTGGTTAAAACAGTTTTCCCTCACGGTGCTATTGAGGTTGTCAATCCTCAAAATGGAAATGCTTTTAAGGTTAATGGTCAAAGGCTCAAGCCTTTTATTTCTAACTTTGCACCTGAGGAATCTACTCTACATTTGCTTGATCCAAATTGATGGTCATTGATTTATCCTGTTCTTTTCATTATTTTCTTTTGTTTTGCAGTTTTTATTTTTATTTTGATTGCATTCATTTCAAGCCGTCCAGGTACTTCCTTTTTCTTCTTTCCTTCAGTTTTTCGTTGAATTTTCAGTTCTTCTTTTAGTGATTTTGCCCCTTAACTGCTCTCTTTGTGTAAATTCCTTCATTTCTCTTGCATCATTGAGGACAATGTTACAATCTAGTTGGGGGGTGGATGAGAAGTTATTTCTCTATTTGCATGCCTTTTGGTCCATCTTGGGGAGTACTAGTAATGAGTTGAAAGCAGATGAAACTCCCCATTTTTGAATTTTACATGCTGGAAAATGTTAAAAAAAATAAATAAATAAATAAAGATGCTTTTACATAAACTTGAGGTTCTTAGCCTCAGATTGGAGACGCTCATTCTCTTCATACAAAATCATGTCAGCCCTATTCATGGGAGCTGGCAAGCGGAATGAAGAATCCAATAGAGACTTCAACTGTTTATTCTGCTGCCGAATGATTCCTTCCCTTGTGTGAGACTCTTGAACAATGCGTTGAAGTACAGCAATTTGTTCTTTTAGCCTTTCAACCTCATGGTTTTTGGCTTGAACCCGCTGGGAAAAAGCAACAATAGAGGATGAGTAGCGAGTTCCGAGACTCACCAAGTCATAGATAGCATCGGAGTCTGACTTATTAGCCATGCTATTATTTTCTTGCTGCAACATGGCACCAATGGCAGCTGCAGAAAGGACAGGAGGTTGAGATGTAGAAGAATGAGCCATTGAGAAAGGGATTGAGAACTTAAGGCGAGAATGTTGAAGGAATGCAGATGAGTTATAGAAATAAGAAGAAAACTTGATGCGGATTGAATGAACTTTGAGACTGATTTTATAGAGAGAGCATAAAGAACAAGTCCGGAGCCTTCAATCTCGTTTGTCAACAACATCAGGCGTTTTTTTTCAAATCTCCAGCCACACTTGTCGGGTCACGGACGGATCCACCGAAAAAAAAAAAAAAAATTTAGTAATCTTTTGCTAATTTTCTCGTATTCTCTTTTTGCAGGTACGATTTTTTTGTATCTTCTTAGCAACCAACAACCTGAGTATTTCAGGTGACATCTTTCCTCTTTACTCTTTCGTTTCAATATATGTTCTGCAGTGTTTATCTTGTTTCAATTCATACCTGCATAACATATGTTGTCGAACATTCATTTGCTGAACATTGAGGACAATGTCAAATTTAGTTGGGGGGAGAGTTTTCTGTTGAAGTTTTTTTGAAGATGTATTAGTACTAAAAAAAAAAAAAAAAAAAAGATTTGTTGAAGTAATGGAACATGTGGAATGTAGTGCAAATATGAGTATATGTCAAAAGAAGGACTTATCCATTTTATTTAGTTGTTAAACCAAGGGAAAGATGTTAAGAGTTTTGCTTAAACACACACAACACATACCCGGAAGGCCTAGAAAGACTACATTGAGTCATTGTTGGTTGATTTACACTTCAATTGTTTGAGACTCTAATGAACCATATCCTAATGGCTTAGGAAGAAATTTGAATTAAATGAGAAAAGGGACAAGCCAGGGATCAAAAAAAAAAAAAAAAAAAAAAAAAAAAACAAAAAAAAACAAAAAAACAAAACAAAAACAAAAATTACATTTGTGTACTGGAAAAGGCTGCCTATTACCGGGGTCCTTACAAAAGAAGTAGGCGCCTTTCAAAGTGTAATAGCGTGAAAGCCGCCACTACAATGGTTTTGAATTAGAGTAAGACCATGTGGTTTTCTCAGATTAGTTGTTGTGATTGAAATTATTAATGCCTCTTGGTAGTCAATCTTGGAATTCTAACCCCATTTCCATGCACTTAAAAGAAAGCAAGCTTTGTTACATGTAATTCCCTTGGTTGATTAACTAAATTGTGTATAAATCTCTCAGTTGATACAAAATTCAGATTAATCTATCTCCAGTGTTCTTAAACTCAACAAATCTATTTCATGGCATGTGATTCTCAGATTTTCTCAAGTTGGTAATTTCACCTTTGCATGAATTCATTCGCTTTATTTGCTAGAGTCTAGCAAAAAGCTAGTTGGGGGGTGTGATAAAAGGTTAGAATTGCATAATTAAGTTGTTTAAATGGGTGATTTATTTTATCAAATAAAGATTGAACACTTAATTATGCATCAAATTCTAATATTGAATGCAAATTAATTGATGTCAATATTTTATATACATAAAGTTCTATATTTGCCTTTGAAAGAAATACATTTTTTATGTACTGCAGGGCATTTATGAAAATACTAAAAGAGAATGGAACTCACGGCTGGAACTCAAGGGAGCAAGCAGAAAATCAGCACATGCAGAAAGATAGAAATGCAACCCACTCCACCATTCTTCAAAGTTAGGCCACCCACTCCCAAGTTAGGCCACCCACTCCACCATTCTTCAAAGTTAGGCCACCCACTCCCAAGTTAGGCCACCCACTCCACCATTCTTCAAAGTTTGGCCACCCACTCTTGAGAAATGGTAGGATGCTTTCTCCTATAAATAGGAGAGAGCTCAGAAGAGAAAGGGCATCAAGGCAGTGGAGACGACCGAGGGAGTTATTTTGCAAGTTATTTCCTTTGTATTTTGCAAGTTATTTCCTTTGTTATTTTGCAAGTTATTTACGGGGTTAGTTTTTAAGTTATTAGTTTTGGAGTTTTGAGTTTATTACTTTGTGAAGAATTTCAGTTTATTACTTTGTTAAGAGCTTCAGTTTTTTTACTTTGTTAAGAGTTAGTTTTTAGTTTTCTTTGTTAAGGTTTTCAATTTATATTACTTTGTTATAAGTTTCAGTTTTCATGTTTTTATTACTTTGTAATAGTTTCAATTTTATTACCTTGTTAGAGTTTCAAGTTTATTACCTTGTTATGGTTTCAATTTTATTTCTTTAATTTAGTTTGTCTTATTTCTTCGAGTTGATATTATAGACTTTTTATTTTTATTACATTCTAAAGTTAATTTATATTTTCTTAGTTTTTGATATGGTTCCACTTAGATTTATTTTTGTTACTAAAAATATCATGTGTAACTAATTACTAAAGCTTGGGTTGTGGAATGAGATTTAATTTATTTTAGATTCTAGTTTGATGCAATATATTATTGTTTAATGTTGATTTCACTAAATTACTAGTCGGATTCAAATGGAAAATAGATTGCGGCTCTTGCTCTTGTTTTGTTGTTGACGTAAGGCACAACAAAAGCTTGAATTTATCAAGGTCTCTTTCGATTGTTTATGAATATAAATTTGGCTAGTAAATTAGAGAATTTCTTGAAAAAAATATTGCAAATACTTGAGCTTAATTTTTATGTTCCGAATATCAATTCCTTGACTGGATTGTTAATCGAGAAATTATCTAGAATCCGAGATAAAAAGAATCTTAAACCCAACCCAAGTATTTGTTAATTTGCCTTTCTTTAGAAACTCTAAATTCAATTTCAATTATTTTTTTGGCATAGCATTTTAATTTCATCTCACATACTCAATTCATTTGTTCCTCACAAATCCTTTATACGCTTTGATAACCCATTGTCCCTGTGGAATACGATCCTGGACTTATCCTTGATACAACTTGACACTTCTGCACTTGGAAGCACATTCTAAACATAGTCATATATGCCATGTCATGCTATGTCATTACATGTTTATTTGTTACGTATGATTTAATCTCTCATGAATATTTATCTGTTACACAATCTTTTCTGTCATACAATGTTGTATGTTATAAGTATGCCATGTTAAGTATGCCATATGATACATGTATGCCATGAAATGTTTATGATTAAATCATATTGTGCCATTTACAAGTATACGCCATGTTAGAAAAGTATATGATATTAAATAATATCTCATGCATTAAGAAAGATAAGACATGTTATGTTATGATAATACGTGGGGCCACAACAACTGTGGAGTACGTATTATATTTTATGTTATTTATAATGCGTGGGGCCACAACAACTGTGGAGTACGTATTATATTTATGTTACTTATAATGCGTGGGGCCACAACAACTGTGGAGTACGTATTATATTTATGTTACTTATAATGCGTGGGGCCACAACAACTGTGGAGTACGTATTATATTTTATGTTACTTATAATGCGTGGGGCCACAACAACTGTGGAGTACGTATTATATTTATGTTACTTATAATGCGTGGGGCCACAACAACTGTGGAGTACGTATTATATTTTATGTTATGTGTATTCATGGGGCCACAACAACTGTGGAGCATGAAGTATGGGGCCACAACAACTGTGGAGCATACACTACATGAGACACAGCAATTGTGACATGTAGAATACGTGGGGCCACAACAACTGTGGAGTACGTATTATGTTTTATGTTACTTGAATACGTGGGGCCACAACAACTGTGGAGTACGTATTAACGCACGTTATTAATCAAGACAATTGAATAAGATTCCAAGTTTATGTTAAGTCCAGTTTCAGATCAAATACATGATAAGTCAAGTTTTAGATCAAGTCCATGTTATGTTATACTCACGTACATGTTATGTTCAAGTTTATGTTATTTTCAAGTTCTTATTTATGTTATGCAGGTTTACGTTCATGCTATATTTCAAGTCCATGTTATGTTTCACGTTCATGTTATGTTTTAAGCTTAAGTTCATGCCATGTTAAGTCAAGTTCAGTTCACGCTTAAGTTCTGGTTAAGTCATGCTATATGTCAAGTTATACTATGTTTATGTATGACTATAATTATGCATTTATGCTTTTACTGCCATGCATGCATTTTTAACCTGTGTGTGAGTTTTATGTTAACTTACTGAGATTTGTAATCAAATCTCACTGTGGTAGTCCCAACTACCATTCCCCCCGAATGGTAGATCTTGTTACAGGACCCAAAGGAGAATTGGAATCTGACCAACTGAATACGGTCGACTAGGCCACGGTGCGATGTTGATGATGGTATAGTATTTAACTTAGGTTAATACTTGTACTTTTGGAGTTGTATCTCAAGTATTCTTTTGATCACAACCATTTTGGACTAGTGTGATGATCACGGCTTTTTAGTATGCCTTTATGTATGAATTATGTTTCAAGTATTTGGGATATATTTAGTTTGGTGCATAGTATTGCTAAAGAAAAAGATTATCCGCTGCGAATATTGCATAATGCTAGATGCATGTTAGGAACATTGCATCTTATATGTCATGAACGGGGGCAGGTAACCTTGTGTTGCATGTCTCGACGCTTCAAATGTCCGTTCAATCCCAAGCGAAAATTTGGGGGCGTCACACAGCTTATATCATGTCCATCTCAATAAGTTTGTCACAAATAAAAGGGCATATGTAGCACTGAATGTGATCAAGGCATCAACATATTTATGGCACAAAATATTAGGTCACCCTAATTCTCAAACTCTACATCGAGTTCTTAAAAACTACCAGCTGCCTTTGTCATCCAATAAATCTCACTCAGACTTATGTATGTCCTGTCAATTAGGAAAGAACAAACAACTACCTTTTAATAAGTCTGACCGTGTGTCTTCTAGGCCTTTAGAATTGATTCACAGTGATGTATGGACCTCACCAGTTTTATCGATAAATGGATTCAAGTATTATGTTCTTTTTATTGATGATTTTTCAAGATATTCTTGGTTATTTCCTCTAAAGTTCAAATCTGATCTGTTTGATTGTTTTGTAAAGTTTAAACGCATTATTGAGAACCAACTCTCTTGCAAAATTAAACAATTCCATACAGACGGTGGAGGTGAATATACTTCAAATTTATTTACCAAATTTTTTAATGATAGTGGGATTTATCATCGATTTACCTATCCTCATACATCCCAACAAAATGGGATTGCTGAGAGGAAACACAAGCATGTATGTGAAACTAGTCGAACTCTTTTAGCACAATCTCATTTTCCACCCAAATATTGGGTAGAAGCATTTCATACAGCAGTTTATTCAATAAATAGACTTCCTTCATCTGTGCTGCAATTTGAGATACCTCTTAGCAAGTTATTTAATAAAGAACCATATTTCTCCCTTCAAAAAACTTTTGGTTGTGCATGCTATCCTCATCTCAGACCATACACCAAACACAAACTGGAATTTAGAAGCAAAAAATGTGTCTTCTTAGGTTATGGTTCCAATCAAAAAGGCTATAAATGTCTAGATCTGCAAACCAATAAAATTTACATGTTAAGACATGTAGTCTTTGATCAGAACTTATTCCCTGCACAAGAGAAAGGCTCCACTCACTACCCTGCTCGAGGACAATCCTCTCCATCAGGTACTGTTCTTCTACCATCTCACTTTTATTCACTGAATTCTCCTATTATTCCTATGCACTCATCTCATAATATGCTCACAAGCAATCACATTCCCTCAAACTCTATCACCAATTCCACCCCAAATACTGAAACCACATCAGCATTCAATCCAGTTGACTCTAAGACAGCCCCTACACCTCCTCAAACCTCAAATCTTTTACCTGCATTCTCTCCTGCACAGATTCTTACTCATGACTCAGAGATAGCCTCCACTCCCACTCCAACCTCTACTTCTTTACCTGCCTTCCCTCCATCACAAATCATCACTAGATCCATGACAAGAAATTCCAAACCCAAACAATTCCCTAATTATCATTTATATATCTCCAACAAGTCCAGTAATCATCCTATTAAAGCTTTACATACCAGTTTCTTGCCATGTGAACCCAAATCATTTTCTAAAGCTATGTCTAATTCTGATTGGTTCGCTGCAATGCAAAGTGAATACCAGGCTTTGCTGGATAACCAGACATGGAGCCTTTGCCCGAGACTCACAGACAGAAATGTTATCCATAATAAATGAGTGTACAAGTTAAAGCAAAAACCAGATGGTACCATTGATAGATATAAGGCTAGATTAGTTGTAAAAGAGTTTGAACAGAGAGATGGCATTGACTATACACAAACATTTAGTCCAATAATAAAACCAGCCACAATTTGATTACTTTTGGCTATTGCACTACATTTTGACTGGCCTAACAAACAATTGGATATATACAATGCTTTTCTTCATGGCTTTCTCAATGAGAAAGTTTTTATGGAACAACCTCAAGGTTTTGTGGATAGAACATTTCCTAATCATGTATGCAGGTTGCATAAGGCTATTTATGGCCTTAAGCAAACTCCAAGGGCATGGTATACTCAACTTACTCAAGCCTTACAAGGTCTTGGCTTTACAGGTTCTCTATTGGACACTTCTCTATTTATGTATCACAATGGTTCAGTACATATTTATGTACTTATTTATGTTGATGATATACTAGTGACTGGTTCTCACAGCTCTAGTATTATGGGGCTAATTCAAAGTTTGCAAAAAGAATTCAAGATGAAGGATTTGGGTGACTTGAGTTACTTTCTTGGCATTCATGTACACAAAACCTCTACAGGGATGCATCTCAATCAAGCTAAATATATCTATAATCTGCTAGATCGTACCAATATGCTTGGTGCCAAGCCTTATTCAGCTCCTTGTGTTTCTGGACAGAAATTAAGCAAACTTGAGGGTGATCCTTTACTTGATCCCACCATTTACAGGCATATTGTTGGTGCCCTACAATACTGCACCCTTACAAGGCCTGATATCTCATACTCAATCAATCAACTATGTCATTTTTTACATTTTGCTATAATTGTTCATTTTACAGCAGCAAAAAGGGTACTAAGATATATAAAGGGCACAATTGATCATGGCTTATTTTTCCAACCAGGACCACTGCAATTGGCAACATATTGTGATAGTGATTAGGCTGGAGATCCTCTAGACAGAAGATCAACCAGTGGCTATGGAGTGTTTCTAGGCAACTGTTTGGTCTCATGGCAAGCAAAGAAACAACCAGTTGTATCTAGATCCGGCACAGAAACAGAGTATAAAGCTATGGCTTTTGCAACAGCTGAGTTATATTGGTTAAGAATGCTTTTCAAAGACTTGCAGTGTGACATAGCTATGGTGAGATAATATGGGAGCATTAGCACTAGTCTCCAATCCTATTTTTCATGCTAGAACTAAACATGTGGAGGTTGATTATCATTTCATTAGAGAAAAAGTGCTTAACAAATATATCATACCTCGATACATATCCACTGCAGATCTGATAGCATATGTCTTTACAAAGGGACTCACTTCTTCAAGATTCTTGTTGCTCAAAGACAAAGTAATGGTCAATGAATCTCCCATTAGTTTGACAGGGGATGTTAAGAATATCATTTCAGTTCCAACTCTTAACAATATCTCAACAAAAGAACATATATCAAAGGATGGCACTTGTCGATAGAGTTTGTTATAGATTTAATAATATTTTCATAATTGTATTTCTTTTGAATTCATATGTATCTTATCTTATCTTTCTTTTGTAACCATCAATACTTATCATATTTTAAACACTCTATCTATAAATATCAAGCATACCAGGCAGGATTGTTATCCTTGCCAATTCAACCATTTAGACTTTCTTTCTTTATCTCCCCCAACCAAATCTCCTGTTGGAGTGGATGGAGAGCCTTAGGCCTCATTTGGATAGTCAGAGGTGAGATGATCTGTGAATAATAGTAAAATTATTTGTGAATAGTAGTGAAATAGTTTGAATTAAGATATTTTTAAGGTTTTGAGAAATGAGAGAGAAAAAATTGAAAAAAAATCATAAAATCAAAATATTGTTAGAATATAGTTTTTAATATTATTTTTGTTTTGAGAATTGAAATTTTTGAATTATTTTTTGTGTTTTATTTGAAAGTTTGGAAAAATTGCAATGATTAGAAAATGATTAGATGAAAAAATTGAAAATTTGAAATTGAAAAATATTTATGTTTGTGGTGTTTAGAAGTTGAGATGTGATGAGATACGAGGATCTTAGAAATAGAACATGGCTTGTTTGGAAAAAATCTCATACCAAAATTCTCATATCTTCTCATTTCTAAACATAATTCAAATACAAATATTTTCAAACTAATCATTACAATTTTTTCAAACTTTCAAGCAAAAAATAAAAAACAATTCAACATTTTCAAATTTCAAAATTTAAATCATATTATAAAACTATATTTTAACAATATTTTAATTTTATAATATTTTTTATTCAACTTTTTCTCTTTCATTTTTCAAAACTCAAAAAATACTTAATTCAAACTATCTCCATACTATGTACAAACTATCTTAGTATTATTCATAAAATTATCATCTCATCTCACCCCCACACCCTCTCTCTTCCAAGTTCCACCCATTGTCCGTACTGTTCTTTTGCTTTCTTACTCTACCAGCCTAAATGCGGCACCCCCTGGCTGCTAATCTTCAAGAAACAGCCAGCATCACAATCAAAAACTTGCATGTGTGGCTCATGTCGTTCCATGTCTGTGCGTGAGACCCATGAGTCACCACTATTCCACTCTTTTTACAAGTACACAAGCAACACCACTGCACTTTTCAGCCCAGATTTCCTAAATCCGCCCAACTCAACCTCCCCCTAGGCCTAGGCTTTTTTTTTTTTTTATCTTAAAACATTTTTGCAGCCTCATTTTGTATTGGCGGACCATGTGAATAACTCAAATCAATTAGGTGATACCCATACATACTATTAGGGAATCAATATAAGAGAATTGCTATAGATATAAATATATTATACAAAATAAATTCACAAACTGATGTAGTTTCATGGAATCCGTTAGATTTATTTTATAATAAAAGAAACTTTACAATCTAACGTACAACATCAAATCACATCAGTTTATAAGTTTATTTTTATGTAATTCTTTTGTAACTAAACTATTTTCCATGAATATAAGGAAGATGGAGACAGGGATAAAAACCTTGAGTTGTAGTAGGGCCAAATATCTGATCAAATTTAAAAAAACGAGGGTTTTCTTTTCCCAGCTTGGGAGCACTACTGCTACAGTTGGTTGGGTGCTACCGCTAGATATAATGTGTATTTTTATTTTTAACTTTTTATTTTATATATATTTTTTTAACACTTTTAAATATTTATTTTCAAAAAAAAAAAAAAAAACTTCACGCACAACATTATTAAAAAAACACTTATTTAAATAAAGTTGCTGGGAAGTTCCAAGTAAGTCTACTTGCATCCGTTTACGTGATTTTTGAGTTGAAGTCTTTTGCATAAAACAAACGTCTAAATCTAACACCATTAGGATTATTCTAATATTGAGTATTGAGTGCATCTCTTTTGGAAGATCGCGCTACTGTATCCATATAAGAACAATTTTGCCTAGACTTGTAACTTTTTTTATGTCATTTTGGGAAATTTCTTTGTTAAGATAAATGTTTTAACCACAAAAAAATTTTATAAAAATAAACTTATAAATTGATATAGTAATTAAAAATCATCATTAATTTTTTAAATTTTGAAACGCATTTCTTTTAAAGAGAAAAATAGACCTAATAAAAAGTATAAAGATATAATTAACTTCACCATGTCTAATGATATGGAAGAAAATATTAATTAAAATATTATATGTATACATATATAGATATATATATATATATATATTTATTTATATCATTGTTAGTGTTCTATTACTATCCGAAAGTGGTGACTAAAGCATGTGACCGAATATTACATTTAGTTGTTGTTTTCAATATTAAAAAATAACTAAATGTACTGTTCGATCACATGCTTCAGTCACCACCTTCGGGCATACAAGCAATATTTTCCTTATTGTTAATTATCAAACATCATATTTTCAAACTCTCTTTACAAGTTCTAATCCAACTAATTCTTTGGAATTTTTGGAACCTTTAGCTGGCAAAGTTTATGCTCAGATGAATATGGAGTTAATTAAGGAGTTTCATGCTGATGAAGTGAAGGAAGCTCTACAACAAATGAATCCTACGAAGGCCCTTGGACCTGATGGCATGTCACCAATATTTTTTTAGAAATATTGGCTTGCGGTTGGCAACTCTATTACCTGAATAGTTCTCCAAGCTTTGAACTCAGGTGTCTTTCCTTCTTCTCTAAACCATACACATATTGTACTCATTCCCAAAAAGAAGTGCCCTATTATTAAAGTGAGTGATTAGAAGCCTATTAGTCTATGTAATGTGGTTTACAAACTCATTATAATAGTTCTTTCTAATAGATTGAGAATAGTTTTATCGAGTATTATTAGTGAGAATCAAAGTGCGTTTGTTCTTGGGCCTCTAATTTATGATAATGTATTAATGTATCAATTGGATATGAATTGATAAATCATCTCAAACAAAAAAGGAAAGGAAAAAGGGATTCATGTCGTTAAAGTTAAATATAAGTAAGGCCTACAATAGAATTGAGTTGGGGTTGATAAAATCTGTTATGTTGGTGATGGTCTTCATCAGCTTTTTATTGAATTGACCATGTACTGTGTTAGGTTTGTGTCCATTTTGGTTTTGATTAATGGGGATTCTAAGGGTCCTATATTACCTTCTTGGAGTTTGAGACAAGGGGACCCACTATCCCCTTATTTTTTTCTTCTTTGTACTAAGGGTTTGATCTCTCTTTTGAGAGATGCTGGTTGGTGGAAAGATATTTTAGGATTAAAAAATTGCAAAGGGGCTTATTGTGACGCCCCCAAATTCCGCTTGGGA
>QGSO01030450.1:0-11996 GCA_011037825.1 Carya cathayensis | reverse complement strand
CTCCCCCCCCACCACCCAAAAAAAAAAAAAACTATTTTTATTTTAGGATTTTAATTATTTACATAATATGGTTTAAACCTTCAAAAATTTTGGATGCTATCCCAAATATTTGGTCTTGCTTTTAGGATCTCAACTTTTACATTTCAAGCCGTTTTTTTCCTCATGATTTATGTTTTTGTTTTAATCTTTATGGCTTAGGAAAATCTTAGGCTTGCCCATGTTACTTTGAATGCACATAAAAAAAATGGTATTTCTCTTATGCCTATTTCTTGATGTAGGGATTCAAGCACTAGCACTAGCAACATGACACCAGAGGAAAGGAGAGAGCAACAGAAGAGAGAGGAGATGCTACATGCCAGTAGTCTCCGAGTGCCACGCAGGCATGTGTTTCATGCCTTTCCACATTGGGGTTGTATCAATGTAGTCTAAAAGTTTGTTCTTTTCTTGCAGGCCACCATGGAATGCTGGAATGTCCGGAGAAGAACTTGATGTAAATGAAAGACAAGCTTTCTTAGTATGGCGCCGAAACCTTGCAAGGTTAGGCCTACACCTTTAATTTATATGGCCCATCAACATGGACTCCAATACACTTGATGTTTGTTCCTAAAAATTATATTTCATATGAAATGCTTAATGTAGTGGAAACATCTGCATAAATTATTATAATTTGGCATATGGTTGTTTGACTGATCAAGTCACAGATTTTTTTTATTGATAAACAAAATTTTATTAAGCATGAAATAGAGAGAGAGGCTCGAGTATATGGGACAATTGTTTTGATTGCCAAGAGAATTGTTCTAAAAGCAAACTCTTGTAGCAGTTGACAATGTGTTCTATGATCTCGGTTTGGCTGGAAGAAACAGCTCCATCGACCATCAACGTCTCTATGGCGTTGTTCCTCCTATGCAAGTTAGCCACCTGATGAAAAAACTTGGTGCATATACCTCCTTCCTTCAATCTTAGTGCTCTTGACTTTTGTCTTCAAGATATTTCTTCCAATAAAGAAACCCTTTCAAGGTTTCCCACAATACCCTCTCCTCTACTCCCTCCAATCCTTTGAGTTCCTCAAAGAGATTAGACTTTTGAGCTTCCACATTGCCAAACACTTGCTCATTCCCAGCCTTCAAATCATTTTTCAAAGACTTCAATTTACATGACATGATGTAACTTGGAGTACCATGAAATTGATAAGAAGATCATTGTCAAACTTGATCGAGGAAGCCATATGATTTCAGCCACATGTTTCAAACTTAAAGTAACTTGGGCCACCAATAATACCTCCACAATCAAGAAGGATGGGAAAGTGCTCTGAGCACAACCTGGAGAATCTCTTTTGGATGAGTTCCGGGTAATGTGCTTCCCATTTAGGTGATAAAAGGAATCTTTCGATCCTTGACCAAGAGGGGTGTTCTCGATTGCTTGACTAAGTGGAGGTGCGACCTGCAAGAGGAAGATCTAATAAATCTTTTTCATTTATGAAGTTAGAGAAATCTATCAGCTCCTTTACTTTTCTTCCCTGACTCAAGCCCAGACCCATATCCTGGTTTACCCGCTATATTAGGCCACTGACCGTCTCTCTCAATTCTATCAGCTCTGTTTTGAGGTTGTGCAGAGTCATCCTTTCTACATCGCACCCCTTTGTTAGAGAGCCACCATCCCTTGCGTAAACTCTGGTTGTTGTTGGCACCTCAGACCTCCTATCTCTACAGGTCTCACAAAGGGTAACTTTTTCCTTCCAAGATACCCATACTGAACTTCATACTCTTTTTCTGTATCCCTTGTTGTGATTTCTCATGAATTTTTCCAGTGTCACTATTGGTGACTGGCACTAAGCATGAGACAACCTCTTCTTATGCTTTAGATGTCACTCCCCCACGTGGGCCCTTGCTTATTTGCTTTTTGGAAGTTTCAGAACCTCCATACTCCTTTGCTACATTTTTGTCTGCATTGCCACATAGCCCATGCAATTCCATAGCCATCTTTGTC
Organism: Carya cathayensis; assembly: GCA_011037825.1. Lineage (NCBI taxonomy): Eukaryota > Viridiplantae > Streptophyta > Magnoliopsida > Fagales > Juglandaceae > Carya > Carya cathayensis. Next base: position 10,010 of record QGSO01030450.1, on the reverse strand, counting down.
CACCCCTTGCCTTCCACTTCTTCAGGAATGTTGATAAGGCTTTTTCCCCCACCACCTCTATACTCCACTATTGTCAAGTATCTACCAACTGTGTTGGAGGATCTCTCTTTACTAATTTTAGTATGTGAAATAACTAAAAAGATTACTATCATGTTAGGTTGTCTAGGGTTGACCCAACTCAAAACTTTAGTGAAATTCTCCCTTCATCCTTTTTTTCTAGGAGTATATATGAATTACACCAACAATTATGGGAGAGATCGTATGTTGTGGAAGCATAAGGGGAGTAATAAGTTTTCAGTTAATTCCTTTTACAAGGTGTTGACTGTCCAACAGCAAGTCTTTTTTCCATGGAAGAGCATTTGGAGGGTTCTTGTGCCGTCTAAAGTTGCCTTTTTTACATGGACAGCTGCACTTGGCAAGATTTTGATGATTGATAATCTAAGGAAACATGGTATGATTGTTATGGAGTGGTGCGGCATGTGTAAGAAGAATGGGGAATCGATTAACCATTTACTTTTACATTTTGAGGTGGCTAGGGAGTTATGGGTTGGCATTCTTAGTAGAGCTGGGCTGAGTTGGGTTATACCTGAGAGTGTGGTGGACCTATTAGCATGCTGGAATAGGCATCATGATAGCTCTCAACTGGCTGTGGCGTGGAGGATGATACCTTTGTGCTTAATGTGGTGCTTATGGACGGAAAGGAATGACAGGTGCTTTAACAACAAGGAGCGAGCAGTGGGGGAAATCTGGAATTTCTTTGTGTTTTCTCTTGTTCAGTGGTTTTCTGCTATTGTACTAAAGGGAGGGAATGTTCATGTGTTTTTGTCTTCTTTTTGGCTTTCTAGAATGTAATTAGGTGTCTCATTTTGTATACTTCCCATGTACATGGGCTTCGCCTAATTTCATTCATTTCAATAAAATTTCTTACTTATTAAAAAAATAAAAATAAAATAAAATATTATGTAAGATAAAAAGAAGCTCAAGGTAAAAGCAGAAGCGGGACAATTATGACATCATGGAGACAAGCTGCATGACAGGAGTAGAAACACAAATCAATTAAGGCCTTGTTTTTTTTGTGGATAAGATGAGATAAAAGTATAAAGTTGAATAAAATATTATTAGAATATATTTTTTTAATATTATTTTTGTTTTGGGATTTGAAAAAATTGAATTGTTTATTTTATTGTGTGAAAGTTTGAAAAAGTTGTAATGATTAGATGAGATGAAATGAGAATGGTTGTGAAAACAAATGAGGCAAGTTCAACATGCCTGTAGTTATAGCTGTAATATAAAGATAGACAAAAGTCGATATAACTATGAAGCCATGAAAGTTCTCCACTCACAGCAAGCAACTAGCTATGTGCCCAGTGTGTTTGGTGTGTTGTTTGGAGAGGGGGGGGGAGTGAATGGGACTTTGCAGACCTAAAAGTCTTGTATGCATTGGCCATCATAGAGACCTTAGTTTAGCAAACAGCTAGCTGAATACCTGTTTGCACGTGTATGTGTGTGCGTGTGTGATGTCATTAAAATTATGTAAAACTAACAAATAATATTTTTATTATTACTTTTTTCCCATTTGAGATCATTAAAAGTGAATAATAATGTCAAAGTATTGATGTTTGATGTTTACATATAAAAAAAATTCGAAGATAATTTCTACAACCAATGTCAGGTGAGTCTAATATGAAGTGAAGAATCCTAATGATATTTAACAACTAGTTTTTTGTCGGTAATATTTAACAACTAAGAAGCTTTTTTCACCCAATGCTAAGGGACTTGCATGACAATAATCCTTTTGTAGTTGAATACGTCACTAAAAAGACAAGAAAATTAATTTGCTGACTAAAAGCTAAATAGTTAGAAGACTACAAAGCCACAATAAAATAGATTCGCCAAAACATAATCAATAATAAACATGATCTACTTGACCTGAAATTTTCTCATTATGCAGTGAAATATCAACAATGATAAATTTATTTAAAAACTCGGCATCAAGGTTTTTGTATAAAAATGATATACAGTAAAGAAGCATACATACCATGAACTTTGTGGATTTTTTTTTTTTTAATAATTAATAAGAGATTTTATTACTAAGAATAGGCATAACCCAAGTACACAGGAAGTATACAAGAAGAAATACCTACATACACTCAAGAAACTGAAAAAACTAAAGCAAATTGAGAGAATCATTTCCATTCAATACAAGAGCCCTAGCCCACAAATTCAAAGTATTAAAGAAAAACTCCCTAAGTTCTCCCATCGAGCATTCTGTCTTCAAAACACCTCCCATTCCTCTCCAACCATAAGCACCACATCAAATGCAAGGGGATCATCTTCCAAATGACAGTAGCATGTTGCCTTCCCCGAAAACCTTTCCAACAAGCAAGAAAATCCACCACTTGCTTAATGCTTAGGCATCACCGAAGCAATTCCTGTCCTACAAAAAATCTCATTCCACAAAATCTTGGCCACCTCACAATGAAGAAAAAGATTGTTAACAGATTCACCATCTTTTTTATACATAAGGCACCAATCTACTACACAAAGTCCACGCTTTCTTAAGTTATCTGTGGTCAGAATTTTTCCAAGAGATACCAACCAACAGAAAAAATGCCACCTTACTAGGCACCTTAACTTTCCAAATGTATTTCCAGGGGTAATCACAAACACAATGGCAGGTTAGCACCTTATAAAAGGAACTATCCGAAAATATGGAATTTCCTGCATGAACCCAAAGCAAGCTATCGTCCCTTCCCTGAACGATCTTTAAATCATAAAATCTTTCCAAATGCTTTGTGAAATGAGCTACGAAAATCTTTTTCTGACTTAATGAGGACAATATCCACCTGACCTGCCATTAAAACACTGGTGTTGTGTACAAGAAGTGACTTCCTTACAAACTTCCAAACAGGTGTAATATACAAAGTCTAAAGGGATGAATGCTTTAATAAAACTAAAGAAAGAACAAAGTATCTATAATTTTTTGATTTTATAAAAGAGTTTTGAAGAAAATAATGTAATTGATTCTTTTACAACATGCTACTATTGTGGGCTGCTGCTTATTGATTGTAATGGGACTAGTTTTCATTATTTTCTTGTATCAATGTCTAGTTCCTAATTGCTGTAAGGTGTTTTCTTTGTATACTCCCTTTGTAATTGGGTTATGCCTACTTTGCGATCAATAAAATTTATTTTACCAAAAAAAAATTAATGGAAATGAAATAATGTAGTTTTAAATACAAAAAAAAAAATCTTGCCCAATGTTACTTATCAAAAAAAAAAAAAATCTTGCCCAATGTTGCACCATGTGGAGAAGTCTTATTTCCTATCAGTCCAAGCTTTCATTATATATGATTGAAGTGGATTGTATAGTTGTAAGGGCTACAGATGGTTTTGAATCATTTTTTAGAATAAGTAATGCAGTAGTGGGAAATTGGCTTTGAACTCAAGGGTTTTGTTTGTTTTTGGGTTTCTTGATTATTTTCTGAATTTTGTCTAAATTGGGATTTCATCTTCCGAAGCCTGTTGAATTGAGGTAAAATTTCACATTAGGGCTTACATACTAGTGTGTTCTAATTTTACAAGCTGATGGATATGGGGGTGTGGCTTTGCAGATTTTTATATTTACCGTCTGTGTTATTGGTTGGTTAATAAACCGCTTTGAACTCGTAATCAAGATGCATTATGTAATTGTTCTGTTCGATGTATTTTTATCCTTATAGCAATGTATTGTCTTCAGACTTGAGGAGAACGAGCAGCTTGTTCTTACCCCTTTTGAGAAGAACCTGGATATCTGGAGACAGCTCTGGCGAGTCGTTGAACGTAGTGATCTGGTAAGATCATATTCTCTTTTAATGATATGAAATAGAAAATTCTAATTTTATAATTGGGAAACAGTTTCTTTTTAGTGTTTTAATCTTGTGGGGCTGAGATAAGAATTTAAAATCCTGAACCTATCAAAAAATTATTGTGGGGCTGCAGATGCGTGAAAATCAAGAAGCAGTTAGTCCAACTGATTTCCCCTAATGGTCTGGGGAGGGAGGAAAAAAAAAAAAAGTGGATGGAATATTTCTTAGCTTTTCCTTCAGTTTGATAAGTGTAAATATCCCAGGTAGTGTCCGTCAGAAGTTTCAAGATGCTTTTATATTGGGCCAAAATAAAAATAGCTTTATACTACACAAGAATACTAAGCTAAAGTTCAGCCTCTTAGGATGTGCATGAGGAGAGGAGAAGATATTGTATTTCATTCTTAGTATCAGTGAGTCAGGCAATTTATTGTTGTTGGAGCTGCTTGATTTTTGTAGAGGCAAAATATGGTGTAGGGGCATAGCAGTTTTGGTGTTGGTTTGTTTGTGGTTCCTTAATTTTCCTTTTCCTAAATCTTGGTTTTTAGTTGATGCAAATTCTTTTGAGTTCTTAGTGGAAGAGAGTATCTGTCTCACATGAAAAAAGCAGGGGTGTGCTCCGCTCGGTTTTGTTTTGGGTTAAGTGCCATTGATTACCATGGATGCCCTGTGTAAAAATTGCCTGAATCTGTGAAATCTTCAAGAATTACCAACACAACATTCATTGTGCAATGTTACTCCATTAGATATGGTTAGTTTCTCTGCCCTAGCAAAATATGGGGGATGTGGCCAGAAAGGTTTTGCATTCTTTTTGGAGGCATAAGAGGAAAGGGCTGGACGATTGTTTCTTTCATCATAACAGTTGGGGCAGCATTGTTGTCTTCTTGAGCACCTCATTGAGGTTTTGTTTCATATGATATAAGAGGTTCTTCAACGGTGAATATTATGGAGTCTCAGGCCTCGTTTGTTTTCGCAAATGAGATGAGTTGAGATAAAAGTTGAAAGTTGGTTTTCGCAGATGAGATGAGTTGAGATAAAAGTTGAAAGTTGAATAAAATATTGTTATAATATATATTTTTAATATTATTTTTATTTTGGGATTTAAAAAAGTTGAATTATTTATTATATTTTGTATAGAAATTTGAAAAAATTGTAATGATTAGAAGAGATGAGATGAGAATAGTTGTGAAAACAAACGAGGCCTCAATCTCAGAAGATAGAGAAACGGTCATTTGTGGTGGCTTTCGCTGGACAAAGGCAGCTTCTGGCATCAAAAGATTCAGTCAGGAGGATTTTTAGTAGTTCTGTAAGACAATGTCCAGTAATATTCTTTTTTTTAATAACTAAAGATTTTATTCGTTGAAATGGGCATAACCCAAGAACCTAGGAAGTATACAAGAGGAAACACCTAGTTAGGAGGAAGAAATAGATACAAGAAAATCATGAAATCTAGTCCATTGAAGTCAATAGCTTTAGCCCGTGGGAATAATGTATTAGCAAAGAACAATTTAATCTCCTCCAATGAGCTGTGAGCTTTCCCTGTCTTTAAATTCCAATCATTCAGTTCCTTCCATATGCGCCTTAGAATACAAATAAGAACCATCTTCCACAAAGCTGCAGTTTGTGGAGTATAGAAAATACTCCTCCAGCTGGTCAGAAGCTCGACCACACTAGTTACCCAGGCTAGCTCCATTCTTCCAAAGAAATCATCCCATAAAGCCTGACGACCTCATAATAGAGTAGCAGATGATCCACTGTTTCCCTTCACTTTATGCACATACAACACCAGTCGACAATTATCAACTGGCGTTTCCCATTGTCAAGATCCTGCCCAACGAAGCTGTGCATGCGAAAAATACTGCCTTTGAAGGTGCCTTATTTCTCCAAATGTTTTCCCAAGGAAAATTAATGTTCTGCTGGTTTTGTAAGGGTCTATAGAAGGAACAAACAGAAAAATGTACCTTTTCTAGAGGGATCCCACATCATCTTGTCATCCCTTGAGTCCTCAAACTTTTTTTTTTTGATAGGTAAAAAGTTTATTAATCCACGTAAATAGGCAAAGCTCGAGTACACAAGAAATATACGAGAAAGAGCCTAATTACAAAAATTACGTGCTACTGATAGTAGCATACACATCATTTAGGCTCATTCCATTCCATACAATAGAAGAGGCCCATAGCAACAAAGTATGAAAGAAAAAATCCCTAAAACTGTCTGGGGAGCGTTCCTTATCCTCGAAGCACCGGCCATTTCTTTCACTCCATGTGGACCACATTAAGCATAGCGGTACCATCTTCCATACTGCAGCGATCTGTCGGTTGCCCCTAATCCCTTGCCAACAAGACAAAAGGTCTATCACTCTCTTAGGCATGACCCAAGCAATACCGAGTCTCGAGAAGATTGCATCCCACACTACCTTTACTACTTTGCAATGAAGAAGGAGGTGATCTGTTGATTCACCATTACCTTTGCACATGTAGCACCAATCCGTTAGGTAGAGTCCGCGCTTCCTTAGATTGTTGATTGTTAAGATTTTACCATGAGAGGCCACCCACCCAAAGAAAGCTACTTTGAGGGGAACATTGCTCCTCCATATGGACTTCCAAGGGAAGTCAGTGGATGAATGGATCGACAAGACTTTGTGATATGAACGGACTGAAAATTTCTTGTTCCCTGTGCAGGTCCAGATTAAATTGTCCTCCCTTTCTACCCTTGGCTTCATCGCATATAGCATCCTGTAAAAATTAGTAATGTCTCCCAACTCCCAATCATGTACAGCTCTAGTGAATCTTACCGGCCAAGTAATGGAATCAGAATTGTTGCTCATGTTATCTACCAAGGAAGAGCCTTGATTTAGCGCAATCCTATAAAGAGAGGGGAAAGCGTTTTTCAAGGCCACGTCCCCAAACCAAATATCATGCCAAAATTGGATCCGCGTGCCCCTTCCCACCTCAAACTTGCAGTTGCCGAGCAAATCATCCCATCCCTTCCGGATAAGTTTCCAAACTCTCATGCCATGAGGCCCTCTGACTTCGTTAGAACACCAGCCTCCCCGTAGACTCCCATATTTGCTCTCTAGAATATTTCTCTAGAGAGAGTCCTCCTCCAGGTGAAAGCGCCATAACCATTTACCAAGGAGAGCCTTGTTAAAGGTTCTCAAGTTTCTTAAGCCCAACCCGCCACAAGACAACGGGGTGCATACTTTGTCCCATTTGATTAAATGGAATTTCTTTGTATCCTCTAGTCCACCCCATAAGAAATCACGGAAAAGCTTTTCCAGTCTATTCGACACCCTTGCAGGCACTGGAAAAAGGGAAAGGAAATAGGTTGGAAGGTTGGATAATGTGCTCTTAATAAGGGTGATTCTCCCACCTTTCGACAAGTAAATTCTCTTCCATCCCACCAATTTGCCTTCAATTCTCTCTAGGATCCCTTCCCACATTACCTTAGATTTATGAGGGGCTCCCAAGGGGAGTCCAAGGTACTTCATTGGCAAGGATGTGACCTTGCATTCCATGATGGCAGCCACGTCTTCTAAGTTGTTAACCAAGCCGACCGGTACTACTTCTGACTTGGATAAATTCACCTTAAGGGCAGTTACCGCTTCAAAACAAAATAGGAGTGCTTTGAGAGAGCGAATCTGATCCAGATCTGGGTCACAAAGAATCAGTGTGTCATCGGCGAAAAGGAGGTGGGAAACCCTCAAGCTTCCCTGATTAGGACCCCCCACCAAGTAACCCGAGATGAAACCCATATCCACTGCCCTTTCCAACATTCTGCTTAACACTTCCATGACAAGAATAAATAAGAGTGAGGATAATGGATCTCCTTGTCTCAAACCCCTAGAGCTGTTAAAAAAGCCTTCGGGAGTGCCATTGACCAACACAGAGAATCTAACAGTTGTGATACAATGCTTGATCCACTGACACCATCTTTCCCTAAAACCATACCTGCCGAGAATGTACAACAAAAAGTCCCAGTTCACATGATCAAAAGCCTTTTCCATATCCAGTTTACATAAGATACCTGGAATGCCGGCTCTGACCCTACTCTCCAAACATTCGTTGGCGATGAGGACCGAGTCTTAGATTTGTCTGCCTTTCACAAAGGCATTTTGTGACTTCGAGATGATCTTCCCCAAAACCGCACTTAGCCGCTTCGCTAGAACTTTAGAGATTATCTTGTAAACACCACTTATCAAACTTATGGGCCGGAAATCTGTCACTTCTACCGACCTTGCCTTCTTGGGGATAAGTGCGATGAAAGAGACGTTAAGGCTCTTCTCAAATTTCATAAAGGAGTGAAATTCTGAGAAGACCTTCAATATGTCCTCTTTGACAATATCCCAGCAAGCGTGGAAAAAGGCCATTGGAAAACCGTCTGGTCCTAGAGCTTTATCTTTGTTCATACCTTTTAACACACCGAACACCTCTTCTTCTTCGAAAGGCCTCTCCAACCAAGCCGCACTTGTGTGTTCGATGGAGTCAAAAGCTAGTCCATCCATCTTGGGTCTCCAAAGGTATTGTTCTGTCAGGAGCTTGTCGTAAAAATGAACAATATGATCCTTAATATCATTTCGGCCCGATAACATTCTGCCTTCCTCATAAAGGACCTCTATGGCGTTGTTCCTTCTATGAGAGTTTGCAACCCTATGAAAAAACTTTGTGCTCCTATCCCCTTCTTCAACCAAAGAGACCGTGATTTTTGCCTACACGAAATTTTCTCCATGAGGGTGATTTTTTCCAGCTCCGCAACTACCGTCAGTCTTCTTGAACTGTCCTCGGTTGATAAAATCCTTTCGGTTTCTCTTTCATCAAATTGTTGCAGCTCTGCAAAGAGCTTGTCCCGTTGGTCATTGATGTTCCCAAATACTTCCAAATTCCATTTTCTGATATCATTCTTTAATGCTTTTAGCTTCCCTGCTAGAATAAAGCTAGGAGTGCCTGTGAGCTGATATGAGGCCCACCACGAGCGAACCTTGTCGACAAACCCATATACTTTTAGCCACATGTTCTCGAACTTAAAGTATCTCCGCCCCTCCTGAAGGCCTCCACCATCTAGCAGTATGGGAAAATGATCCGAGCAAAGCCGAGGCAGCCGTTTCTGACACAAATTGGGAAAGTGGGTCTCCCAGGAATGGGAGACAACGAACCTGTCCAGCCTCGACCAGGCCCTTCCGTTTGACCAAGTGAAGTCTCCCCTGGCTGAAGGAAGATCCATCAAGTCTAAATCAAATAAAAGAGTAGAAAAATTCACCATAGCTGAGCCCAAGCTAGAAGTCCCTAAACGTTCGCTCGGGAAGCGAGTGATATTGAAATCTCCTCCAATACACCATGGAATATTCCACCAACTACATAAACCAGCTATCTCGTCCCATAGGAGTTTTCTACTACTCTCCTCATTTGGCCCATAAACTCCTGCAAAACCCCAAGCAAAGTTATCATCTACATTCAAAAGGAGCATGCAAACGAAAATTCCCCAACGTAGTCTTCCACACAGTTTACTGCTCTCTTGTCCCACATTACAAAGATACCCCCTGAAGCACCCTTTGAGGATAGGGTGGTCCAGCCTGCATAAGGGCAATTCCATAGACTCTTGATGATGTGACGATCGATGAGTTTTAATTTTGTCTCCTGCAAACAAATGACATCTGCTTTCCATTCCCGTAATAAGTTCTTCACTTTGAGGCACTTGTTCGGATCATTCAAACCCCGAACATTCCATGAAAGAATTTTGGGTTTCATGGATCACCAAGGTTCACCCTATCCTTATGTCGACCCCTGCTTGCACTACCCTCCTGTGCATCATAATTTATGGAGCAGGCAAGTCTCTTAAGCTCCCTATCCTTCTTCATCCCTGATTTGTCCAGTATGGGTTGGCCTGCCTTTATTGCGATGAGGAGAGCTTGCAGCTGATCTTCATAACCCTCACAAGACATTCCCATGCAATGGCTCATTTCCTTAACCTTTTGAAAAATCCAATCTATTTGCGGATCAGTCCAAGAGACTGTTGGTGGCAACGAACACAAAGGACTGGGTGCATCATCAGGTTCATGCAACTCTGTTAAAGGTGTGTCCATCCCAAACCCCTGACAAACTAGTTGTAGGTTTGACCCATAACAAATCCCTTCGTCCGATGAACCCCCATCCAGAGAAGAGTCCACAA
>QGSO01030248.1:0-13071 GCA_011037825.1 Carya cathayensis | reverse complement strand
TTTAAAGATAAGGCTCAAACAATAAAATAAAAAATTTGGATTTCTATATACTTTTTTGTGCAGAAATTCGTTTTTCCTAGAGCTGTCAAATTACTCTATCATTTGGGTTTCATGTTCCTCATCATAGGGTGGCAAATTTCTTATTTGAGGGCTGCCAAATTTGCACCATCTAGGGTTTGAAATTTCTTAGGGTTTCATTGATTCCCTTCAAATTCCTATAAATTCTTATGTGTTGAATTCAGTTGTTTTATTTTCCCCATTGAAACAATTTGTTTGCGATTGAATTGGTGAGAAATGAAAAGAAAAAAAGAAAGGAAAAGACATTATTGAAATTGATGAATTTTATTCATTAGGAGTTGAGTTTATCTCATTTTGTTCTTGATTGAATGTTTGAACTTATCAAAGGTAAATCACAACCTTTGTGGCATTCATCCTTTGTAATCCGGGTTCTTGAGATGGGTTCTTCAGCGAGTCTAGATTTTAGTATAATCTAGGTTCTTGAAACGAGTTCTCAATGGGTCTAGATTCTCAATCCATAGATTTGATTTTGGCTTTCTTGGGTTAGTTTTCCAATATTGTTATTGGGTCTCAAAGTGAGTCGATTGGGTTTCACATCATAAAATTTGTGCTCTATTGTGTAAGAGCTAATCAACTGTTGGGTTGCTTGATGTACTTGGAATGTAGTCGAGTAGCCTTGGAGGGGGGTAACCGTAGAGGGCCTTAAAGGGGGTCAACTTAGTTGAACTGTGGTAAGTATTGTTGTACCACCATTCGGCTAGGGGCAGCCACGAGCTCCACCCAGTAGGTTTAGATCCCGCGTAGCACCTCAGGTAACCTTCCACCACCTTGTTCACTGCTTCTGTTTGACCATCGCTTTGCGGGTGATAAGCCGAGCTATAGTCTAGGGAAGTGCCTTGAAGGGCAAACAACTCCTTCAAGAAGGAACTCAAAAATACCAGGTCCCTATCGGACACTATGGTTTTTGGGAAACCATGCAATTTGAAAATGGACCCAAAAAATACCTTGGCCACTTCCTGAGTTGTATAGGGGTGTGATAGGGTCATGAAATGTCCGTATTTAGTGAAATGATCCACTACGACAAAAATTACCGATCACCCCTTAGACTTTGGCATCCCTTCCACAAAGTGCATTGAAATATCAGCCCACCACGCCTGTTGGGGTATGGGAAGAGGTTGTAGGAGACCAACTAGGGGTAGTGTCTCATACTTGGAAGCTTGCATATTTCACATTCCCTCACCAAAATTTGAATGTCTTTCTTCATACCTGGCCAATAGAAGCCCCTCTTGGCCCTTTGATAGGTCCTTTAAGTACCCTAAATGACCAGCCATAGGGTCGGTGTGAATGACCTGGAGTACCTTCAGTTTGAAAGGTGAATCTGTAACTATGAAGATTATGCCCTTTCTCAAGATTATCCCATGTTGTACTGTTGTCCCCTTAGGGACCTATTGCTAGTTCACCCATTTCTCCAAAAATTCTGAAGCTTCTGTACTGTTTTTATAACTCAATTTCAGCTCTCCCACCCAATATGAAGTGGGAAATGAAGTCTTGGCAAGCAACCCAACCTCTTCATTTTCACTATCCCCCTTTCCTCGACAGTGCATCAGCCATAACGTTCTCTCTTCCCCTCTTATACTCAATCTTAAAATCGTAGCCCATAAGCTTACTCACCATTTGTGTTGAGCTTCCATTCCGATTTTCTACTCAAGCAGAAATTTTAGCACTTGTTGGTCCGTTTTGATGATAAATGACTGCCCTAAAAGGTAGAGCCGCCAGTTTTGCACCACTGTTGTAACAGCCCGCTAAAATTATCAGTTTTGGATTATTTCCCGACAGCAATCACATCTCTCTTGTCTTTACCCTCATCTGGAATCACGCGTATAGTTTATCTTTTCCGTAAATCACGTATTTTGTTCTTCACCGACAGCTGTAAAATCATGAGTCTTCCAAGACCACGCCTAGCCTTTCTCAAGCCCAAACTACCACTTTATGTGGTGGACAGCCACCGTACGCCGCCACGTACGTTCCTCCGACGCATGTTCGTGACGAACAACGAGCGACGCACGGGTTATCCCGTCGATGGTATAACCTTCTATCTCTAGTTATTTTACGTTTAAAATAGTTGGTTGGTTTGTGGATTGTGTAGTTGTATTTGTGGAATTCGTTGCGTAGTTGTGAAGCGAAGTGTGGTTGTGAAGTGTTGAGTTTGATTGTGTATTTTGTGGACTGTGCTGTGAAGTATAGGCGTGAGATGGATGCCGTAGATGTGATACGGCGGGTTGTGTGAAGAGAATACGCGTGTAGCGTATTCTGTGTAATGCAGCGACGCGCCGCGCGACGTGCACTGTAGTGATGTGGGTCGTAGAAGGAAGGGAGTACGCATGTAGTGTACTCCGTGTGGTATGGCGATGCATCGTGTGATGTGCATCGTGTTGATGAGTGTTGTAGCGAAGGAAGTACGCGTAGCGCGTACTCCGTGTCGCGTAGCGATGCACCGTGAGACGTGTATCGCAGTGATGGGTTTTGTAGTGTGAATGGAAGAGAGTTAACGTGAGTGTACTCTGTACTAAGTCGTGATACATCGGATGGCGTGTCACGAAGGGTTGAATGGCGTAGCAGAGAAGTGTGGAGCGTATGGTGTAATGTTGGGAAACTGTATGACAGTGTCCCGAAGCAGTGATGATATGGATTATAGTCCGGGATGACTGGTGTCATCTTGTGGTTGACTATGGCTAAGAGTATATGGATTGAGAAATGAGTTGTTTGTTTGGTTGTTATTGATAATTTTAATGAACTTGTTTTAGTGCAAAGGCTTTCTGAAGTCAATTTATCTCTTCCGAGTATAGTGAAACCTCAAGTTGGCCGTGGTGTTGCAAGTGCTTACAATATGGCAATTGAGTTCAGAAGTGAAAATCTTAAGGACTTGAGTGTTCCTCTTCCAGCTGTTGTGCAGTTCCTCGTGTCTCGCTCTATTCTCATAGAACGCGACGATCGAGGTAAGTTAGCCTCTAACTTACTATCAGTTTATTGTGTATGTGTGATGGGTAAGGGAACTACAATTTATGTATGTATGTTATCGTATATGCCATGTCATGATATGTCATTATATGTTCATCTGTTACGTATGATTTAATATCTCATGAATAATTATCTGTTACATAATCTTTTCTGTCATACAATGATGTATGTTATAAGTATGCCATGTTAAGTATGCCATATGATACATGTATGCCATGAAATGTTTATGATTAAATCATATTATGCCATTTACAAGTATACGCCATGTTAGAAAAGTATATGATATTAAATAATATCTCATGCATTAAGAACGATAAGACATGTTATGATATGTATAATACGTGGGGCCACAACAACTGTGGAGTACGTATTATATTTATGTTATGTTACTTATAATGCGTGGGGCCACAACAACTGTGGAGTACGTATTATATTTTATGTTACTTATAATGCGTGGGGCCACAACAACTGTGGAGTACGTATTATATTTATGTTACTTATAATGCGTGGGGCCACAACAACTGTGGAGTACGTATTATATCTTATGTTACTTATAATGCGTGGGGCCACAACAACTGTAGAGTACGTATTATATTTATGTTACTTATAATGCGTGGGGCCACAACAACTGTGGAGTACGTATTATATTTATGTTATGTTACTTATAATGCGTGGGGCCACAACAACTGTGGAGTACGTATTATATTTATGTTACTTATAATGCGTGGGGCCACAACAACTGTGGAGTACGTATTATATTTATGTTATGTTACTTATAATGCGTGGGGCCACAACAACTGTGGAGTACGTATTATATTTATGTTACTTATAATGCGTGGGGCCACAACAACTGTGGAGTACGTATTATATTTATGTTATGTTACTTATAATGCGTGGGGCCACAACAACTGTGGAGTACGTATTATATTTATGTTATGTTATTTATAATGCGTGGGGCTACAACAACTGTGGAGTACGTATTATATCTTATGTTATGTTACTTATAATGCGTGGGGCCACAACAACTGTGGAGTACGTATTATATTTATGTTACTTATAATGCGTGGGGCCACAACAACTGTGGAGTACGTATTATATTTATGTTATGTTACTTATAATGCGTGGGGCCACAACAACTGTGGAGTACGTATTATATTTATGTTACTTATAATGCGTGGGGCCACAACAACTGTGGAGTACGTATTATATTTTATGTTACATGAAGTATGGGGCCACAACAACTGTGGAGCATACACTACATGAGACACAGCAATTGTGACATGTAGAATACGTGGGGCCACAACAACTGTGGAGTACGTATTATATTTTATGTTACATGAAGTATGGGGCCACAACAACTGTGGAGCATACACTACATGAGACACAGCAATTGTGACATGTAGAATACGTGGGGCCACAACAACTGTGGAGTACGTATTATATTTTATGTTATGTGAATTCATGGGGCCACAACAACTGTGGAGCATGAAGTATGGGGCCACAACAACTGTGGAGCATACACTACATGAGACACAGCAATTGTGACATGTAGAATACGTGGGGCCACAACAACTGTGGAGTACGTATTATGTTTTATGTTACTTGAATACGTGGGGCCACAACAACTGTGGAGTACGTATTAATGCACATTATTAATCAAGACAATTAAATAAGATTCCAAGTTTATGTTAAGTCAAGTTTCAGATCAAGTTCATGTTATATTATACTCACGTACATGTTATGTTCATGTTTATGTTATGTTCCAAGTTCATGTTCACATCATGTTATGTTCACTTTTATGATATGTTCAAGATCACGTTCATGTTATGTTATGTTCATGTCCATGTTATGTTTCACGTTCATGTTATGTTGTTTGTTCATGTTATGTTTTAAGCTTAAGTTTATGCCATGTTAAGTCAAGTTTCAGTTCATGTTTAAATTCTGGTTAAGTCATGCTATATGTCAAGTTATACTATGTTTATATATGACTATAATTATGCATTTATGCTTTTACTGCCATGCATGCATCTTTAACCTGTGTGTGAGTTTTATGTTAACTTACTGAGATTTGTAATCAAATCTCACTGTGGTAGTCCCAACTACCATTCCCCCGAATGGTAGATCTTGTTACAGGACCCAAAGGAGAATTGGAATCTGACCAACTGAATACGGTCGACTAGGCCACGGTGCGATGTTGATGATGGTATAGTATTTAACTTAGGTTAATACTTGTACTTTTGGAGTTGTATCTCAAGTATTCTTTTGATCACAACCATTTTAGACTAGTGTGGTGATCACGGCTTTTTAGTATGCCTTTATGTATGAATTATGTTTCAAGTATTTGGGATATATTTAGTTTGGTGCATAGTATTGCTAAAGAAAAAGATTATCCGCTGCGAATATTGCATAATGCTAGATGCATGTTAGAAACATTGCATCTTATATGTCATGAACGGGGGCAGGTAACCTTGTGTTGCATGTCCCGACGCTTCAAATGTCCGTTCAATCCCAAGCGGAATTTGGGGGCGTCACAGGTGGTATCAGAGCAATACGTCTCTGGGTTGTAAATCCACATGTCCTTAAGAAATGCACCAAATACTAGGCTTGAGATTTTAGTTTTCATTAGGCGTGAATTTCTTTGAGATCATGTGCTGAAAAGCGATATAGTGTTAGAGTTCACAAACACACTTGATCAGTTAGCAGATATTTTCGCAAAACCTTTACCAGAAGATAGATTATATATGATTAGAAGAGAAATAGGTATGAAGCATGTTACGAATATCTCTTAAAGGATAAAACCAGAGTTCATAAATATAGAGAGATATTTTTTTTAATAAAATGCTTCTACATAAACTTGAGGTTCTTAGCCTCATGTTGGAGACGCTCACTCTCTTCATACAATATCATATCATCCCTATTCATGGGAGCTGGCAAGCGGAATGAAGAATCCAGTAGAGTTTTCAGCTGTTTATTCTGCTGCCGAAGGATTCCTTCCCTGGTGTGAGATTCTTGAACAATTCGTTGAAGTACAACAATTTGTTCCTTAAGCCTTTCAACCTCATGGTTTTTGGCTTGTACCCGCTGGGAAAAAGCAATTATAGAAGATGAGTAGCGAGTCCCAAGACTCACCAAGTCGTAGACAGCATCAGAGTCTGACTTATTAGCCATACTAGTATTTTCTTGCTGCAGCATGGCACCAATGGCAGCTGCAGAAAGGACAGGAGGTTGAGGTGCTGAATACCTCATGGATGGATCTAGGGAAATGTTAGAAGATTGAGCCATTGAGAAAAGAACTGAAAACTTAAGGCGAGAATGTTGAAGGAATGCAGAGGAGTTATAGAGATGAGAATAAGTTTTGATGCATATTGGATTGAGTTGAAGACTGACTTTATAGAGATAACATAAAGAAGAAGACAAACTAGTTTCTCTTCAAATTTTATTTTAGTCAAAAGAAATACAAGCTATGCTGGACACGCTTTGTCAAAAGTTTCTTACTAAGCCAGCTAGATTAACAGTAGTTTGTCCCTATTTCTCTAGAAAACGATGAACCTCTGCTGTTATCTGTCGATGTTGACCCTGTATCTGAATCCTTTCTCGTTCCAGCTCTTCTATTCGTGGTTGTAGATCATGAGCATACCAATCTGCAAATTTCTTCAACTCTTGGTTTTCTTGCTGTAGCCTTTTATTCTCCATATCCTTATTAGCAAGCTTCTGTTGTAACTCAGATATTCGGATGTTAAGATGATCAATCTCACTTACCCTCGCCAGTAACCTCCGAGACATGATCGTAACAGAGGCAGCATATTGACTACTGAGCTTCCATGATTCTGTAATAATCTCAGAATCAGTCCTACTAGAAGAACAGTTCGCTGCTCCTATCGTAGTATTGACGACCTCAGGAGAAAAGATTGATGATTGATTCGTCAAGGGTTCCTGATTCAAGTCTGGAACATTAGTGGAAGAGTTTTGCCCAGCCATTATTTTGTTATGGAAAAACAAAACACAGATCAAGAAACGATGTTTTTTCTTTCCGATGGATGAAGATGATCCTGTTTCTTTATAGAAACTCAAAGCCTTCAATCACGGTTGTCATCAACATCAGGCGTCTGTTCAAATCACTAGCCGTATTAAATTCATAGAGTAGGCCCCGAGACTTTGCAGCACTTGTCGGGTCACGGACGGTTCTTTTTTTTTCAAACTATCTACAGTGTTTTAAGCGTGTTTTACGTTTGTACTTGCGTCGATTTCGAGGACGAAATCTTCTTTTTAGGAGGGGAGGATGTAACAGCCCGCTAAAATTATCAGTTTTGGATTATTTCCCGACAGCAATCACATCTCTCTTGTCTTTACCCTCATCTGGAATCACGCGTATAGTTTATCTTTTCCGTAAATCACGTATTTTGTTCTTCACCGACAGCTGTAAAATCATGAGTCTTCCAAGACCACGCCTAGCCTTTCTCAAGCCCAAACTACCACTTTATGTGGTGGACAGCCACCGTACGCCGCCACGTACGTTCCTCCGACGCATGTTCGTGACGAACAACGAGCGACGCACGGGTTATCCCGTCGATGGTATAACCTTCTATCTCTAGTTATTTTTACGTTTAAAATAGTTGGTTGGTTTGTGGATTGTGTAGTTGTATTTGTGGAATTCGTTGCGTAGTTGTGAAGCGAAGTGTGGTTGTGAAGTGTTGAGTTTGATTGTGTATTTTGTGGACTGTGCTGTGAAGTATAGGCGTGAGATGGATGCCGTAGATGTGATACGGCGGGTTGTGTGAAGAGAATACGCGTGTAGCGTATTCTGTGTAATGCAGCGACGCGCCGCGCGACGTGCACTGTAGTGATGTGGGTCGTAGAAGGAAGGGAGTACGCATGTAGTGTACTCCGTGTGGTATGGCGATGCATCGTGTGATGTGCATCGTGTTGATGAGTGTTGTAGCGAAGGAAGTACGCGTAGCACGTACTCCGTGTCGCGTAGCGATGCACCGTGAGACGTGTATCGCAGTGATGGGTTTTGTAGTGTGAATGGAAGAGAGTTAACGTGAGTGTACTCTGTACTAAGTCGTGATACATCGGATGGCGTGTCACGAAGGGTTGAATGGCGTAGCAGAGAAGTGTGGAGCGTATGGTGTAATGTTGGGAAACTGTATGACAGTGTCCCGAAGCAGTGATGATATGGATTATAGTCCGGGATGACTGGTGTCATCTTGTGGTTGACTATGGCTAAGAGTATATGGATTGAGAAATGAGTTGTTTGTTTGGTTGTTATTGATAATTTTAATGAACTTGTTTTAGTGCAAAGGCTTTCTGAAGTCAATTTATCTCTTCCGAGTATAGTGAAACCTCAAGTTGGCCGTGGTGTTGCAAGTGCTTACAATATGGCAATTGAGTTCAGAAGTGAAAATCTTAAGGACTTGAGTGTTCCTCTTCCAGCTGTTGTGCAGTTCCTCGTGTCTCGCGCTCTATTCTCATAGAACGCGACGATCGAGGTAAGTTAGCCTCTAACTTACTATCAGTTTATTGTGTATGTGTGATGGGTAAGGGAACTACAATTTATGTATGTATGTTATCGTATATGCCATGTCATGATATGTCATTATATGTTCATCTGTTACGTATGATTTAATATCTCATGAATAATTATCTGTTACATAATCTTTTCTGTCATACAATGATGTATGTTATAAGTATGCCATGTTAAGTATGCCATATGATACATGTATGCCATGAAATGTTTATGATTAAATCATATTATGCCATTTACAAGTATACGCCATGTTAGAAAAGTATATGATATTAAATAATATCTCATGCATTAAGAACGATAAGACATGTTATGATATGTATAATAGCGTGGGGCCACAACAACTGTGGAGTACGTATTATATTTATGTTATGTTACTTATAATGCGTGGGGCCACAACAACTGTGGAGTACGTATTATATTTATGTTATGTTACTTATAATGCGTGGGGCCACAACAACTGTGGAGTACGTATTATATTTATGTTATGTTATTTATAATGCGTGGGGCCACAACAACTGTGGAGTACGTATTATATTTATGTTATGTTACTTATAATGCGTGGGGCCACAACAACTGTGGAGTACGTATTATATTTATGTTACTTATAATGCGTGGGGCCACAACAACTGTGGAGTACGTATTATATTTTATGTTATGTTACTTATAATGCGTGGGGCCACAACAACTGTGGAGTACGTATTATATTTATGTTACTATGTGGCATTGACGTATTATATTATGTAGTCTTGGTGGGGCCACAACAACTGTGGAGTACGTATTATATTTTATGTTACTATGCGTGGCCAAAAACTGTGAGTACGTTATATATGTGTTACGCGTGGGGCCACAACAACTGTGGAGTACGTATTATATTTATGTTACTTATAATGCGTGGGGCACAACAACTGTGGAGTACGTATTATATTTATGTTATGTTACTTATAATGCGTGGGGCCACAACAACTGTGGAGTACGTATTATATTTATGTTATGTTATTTATAATGCGTGGGGCCTACAACAACTGTGGAGTACGTATTATATTCTTATGTTATGTTACTTATAATGCGTGGGGCCACAACAACTGTGGAGTACGTATTATATTTATGTTATATAATGCGTGGGGCCACAACAACTGTGGAGTACGTATTATATTTATGTTATGTTACTTATAATGCGTGGGGCCACAACAACTGTGGAGTACGTATTATATTTATGTTACTTATAATGCGTGGGGCCACAACAACTGTGGAGTACGTATTATATTTTATGTTACATGAAGTATGGGGCCACAACAACTGTGGAGCATACACTACATGAGACACAGCAATTGTGACATGTAGAATACGTGGGGCCACAACAACTGTGGAGTACGTATTATATTTTATGTTACATGAAGTATGGGGCCACAACAACTGTGGAGCATACACTACATGAGACACAGCAATTGTGACATGTAGAATACGTGGGGCCACAACAACTGTGGAGTACGTATTATATTTTATGTTATGTGAATTCATGGGGCCACAACAACTGTGGAGCATGAAGTATGGGGCCACAACAACTGTGGAGCATACACTACATGAGACACAGCAATTGTGACATGTAGAATACGTGGGGCCACAACAACTGTGGAGTACGTATTATGTTTTATGTTACTTGAATACGTGGGGCCACAACAACTGTGGAGTACGTATTAATGCACAGTTATTAATCAAGACAATTAAATAAGATTCCAAGTTTATGTTAAGTCAAGTTTCAGATCAAGTTCATGTTATATTATACTCACGTACATGTTATGTTCATGTTTATGTTATGTTCCAAGTTCATGTTCACATCATGTTATGTTCACTTTTATGATATGTTCAAGATCACGTTCATGTTATGTTATGTTCATGTCCATGTTATGTTTCACGTTCATGTTATGTTGTTTGTTCATGTTATGTTTTAAGCTTAAGTTTATGCCATGTTAAGTCAAGTTTCAGTTCATGTTTAAATTCTGGTTAAGTCATGCTATATGTCAAGTTATACTATGTTTATATATGACTATAATTATGCATTTATGCTTTTACTGCCATGCATGCATTTTTAACCTGTGTGTGAGTTTTATGTTAACTTACTGAGATTTGTAATCAAATCTCACTGTGGTAGTCCCAACTACCATTCCCCCGAATGGTAGATCTTGTTACAGGACCCAAAGGAGAATTGGAATCTGACCAACTGAATACGGTCGACTAGGCCACGGTGCGATGTTGATGATGGTATAGTATTTAACTTAGGTTAATACTTGTACTTTTGGAGTTGTATCTCAAGTATTCTTTTGATCACAACCATTTTAGACTAGTGTGGTGATCACGGCTTTTTAGTATGCCTTTATGTATGAATTATGTTTCAAGTATTTGGGATATATTTAGTTTGGTGCATAGTATTGCTAAAGAAAAAGATTATCCGCTGCGAATATTGCATAATGCTAGATGCATGTTAGAAACATTGCATCTTATATGTCATGAACGGGGGCAGGTAACCTTGTGTTGCATGTCCCGACGCTTCAAATGTCCGTTCAATCCCAAGCGGAATTTGGGGGCGTCACAACTGTCACAATGGCCAGAAACTCCTTCTCATAGGTTGAGAGTAATAGAGCTCTTCCCTTTAACATTTTACTCAAAAAGGCAATAGGTTGCCCCGATTGTATAAAGACAACACCTATTCCCTTCTTGCTAGCATCACACTCCAATGTGAAGGGCCTAGAGAAATCTGGTAACGCTAGGACGGGTGGCCTTTCACCTCTTCCTTTAACTTATTAAAGGCCAGCTCTGCTTCTTGGGTCCACACAAACCCATTCTTTGTCAAGAGCTAAGTAAGTGGGGCTGCTAACAGCCTGTAATGCTTTATGAATTTTCTGTAATATCCCGTCAACCCCAAGAACCTGGGCTCAAGGCCTTAGTTTTCTTAGGGGTTGGCCAATCCAACATTGACTGGATTTTTTAAGGGTCTACCTTAACACCTTGTCTAGAAATTATGTGACCCAAATAATCCACTTCTTCCACAACGAACCGACACTTGAATTTTTTTGCATACAAGCAATGCAGTTTCAGCAGTTTTAAAACCTCTCTCAAATGGATCTCATGCTCTTCCCGAGATTTACTATAGACCAAGATGTCGTAAAAAAAAAAAAAAAGAACAAATTTCCTCAAAAAGGGTTTAAATACATCATTCATTAATCCTTGAAATGTAGCTGGAGTGTTGGTGAGGCCGAAAAGCATCACCAAAAACTCGTAGTGACCCTCATGGGTACAAAAAGCAGTTTTAGGAATGTCATTAGGCACCACTCTCACTTGGCGATAGCCCGACCGTAGGTCGAGTTTAGAGAAGATCACCGCTCTGAAGAGTTCATCCAGAAATTCATCTATAATTGGAATAGTAAACTTTGCCTTCACCGTTTCTTTATTAAGTGCCCTATAATCCACACAAAGCGCCAACTGCCATCGGCTTTATGAACCAACAAAACAGAGGCAGAAAAGGGACTAGAACTAGGCCTAATCACTCCAGATCTCAACAACTCAGCCACCATTTTTTCAATCTCTATTTTCCAATAATACGAGTATCGATATGGTGCAATTGCCACGGGTTGAGTGCCCTCCTTGAGGACTTGATGGGCACCAAGATGACCTAGTCTTAAAGATCCGTTGCAAGTTCCAGATAGGCCAACTACAAGATCAAAAGCCAAGAAGATCAAGGAGACAATGCAAGGATTGGTGTATTCCACTTGGGATGAAACTAGCAAGAGCCTAACACTCAAGACGGGCTTGAAGGAAGGAGAACCAATTTTGATGAATTTGATACAAGTTATGGAAGAGAGCAACAGAGCAACATGATTTGAAGGCATTCAATTTAGTTAATATATTTAAATGACTTATTTTATTAGTTTAGAATAAGTGGGTTTATAATGAGAAGGACTTAAGGGCATGTTGGGAAAGTAATTATTTTGTTGAACTAGGGTTTCAAGGATTACGATAGCCGAGTTACTGTAGCACAGTACTATTCACTCAGGGGCATTTTTGGAAGATTAGGCTTTATTTAACCTAGGGTTTTGTGAGGTTTTAGTTTAAATAGTCTGTGTTGCCTCATTTTAAACAATATAATATATATGAAAGTTTATGAAATTGATGAATTTTATTTATTGTGAGTTAAGTTTATCTCCTCTTATTCTTCATTGAACGCTTGAACTTATTAGAAGTAAATCACAACCTTTGTGGCGTTCCTCCTTTATAATCTAGGTTCTTGAAACAAATTCTCATCGGGTCTAGATTCTCCACCCATTAACTTGATTTTGGCTTTCTTTGGTGAGTTTTTAAATTGATTGTGGGTTCAAGGGATTCCAATTCCACGGGTTCACATCATTTGATATCAGAGCAAAGTTTCCAATCTGGTCTGATTCTATCTTTTAATTTTTGCATTACTTATCAAAAAACAAAAGAGGGGCTGCCAAAATTCCATATTTTTCTTTCTA
>QGSO01030051.1:0-11879 GCA_011037825.1 Carya cathayensis | reverse complement strand
ACGAACATTTGAAGCGTCGAGACATGCAACACAAGGTTACCTGCCCCCGTTCATGACATATAAGATGCAATGTTCCTAACATGCATCTAGCATTATGCAATATTCGCAGCGGATAATCTTTTTCTTTAGCAATACTATGCACCAAACTAAATATATCCCAAATACTTGAAACATAATTCATACATAAAGGCATACTAAAAAGCCGTGATCATCACACTAGTCCAAAATGGTTGTGATCAAAAGAATACTTGAGATACAACTCCAAAAGTACAAGTATTAACCTAAGTTAAATACTATACCATCATCAACATCGCACCGTGGCCTAGTCGACCGTATTCAGTTGGTCAGATTCCAATTCTCCTTTGGGTCCTGTAACAAGATCTACCATTCGGGGGGAATGGTAGTTGGGACTACCACAGTGAGATTTGATTACAAATCTCAGTAAGTTAACATAAAACTCACACACAGGTTAAAAATGCATGCATGGCAGTAAAAGCATAAATGCATAATTATAGTCATACATAAACATAGTATAACTTGACATATAGCATGACTTAACCAGAACTTAAGCGTGAACTGAACTTGACTTAACATGGCATGAACTTAAGCTTAAAACATAACATGAACAAACAACATAACATGAACGTGAAACATAACATGGACTTGAAATATAGCATGAACGTAAACCTGCATAACATAAATAAGAATTTGAAAATAACATAAACTTGAACATAACATGTACGTGAGTATAACATAACATGGACTTGATCTAAAACTTGACTTATCATGTATTTGATCTGAAACTTGACTTAACATAAACTTGGAATCATTATTCAATTGTCTTGATTAATAACGTGCGATTAATACGTACTCCACAGTTGTTGTGGCCCCACGTATTCAAGTAACATAAAACATAATACGTACTCCACAGTTGTTGTGGCCCCACGTATTCTACATGTCACAATTGCTGTGTCTCATGTAGTGTATGCTCCACAGTTGTTGTGGCCCCATACTTCATGCTCCACAGTTGTTGTGGCCCCATGAATACACATAACATAAAATATAATACGTACTCCACAGTTGTTGTGGCCCCACGTATTCTACATGTCACAATTGCTGTGTCTCATGTAGTGTATGCTCCACAGTTGTTGTGGCCCCATACTTCTTGTAACATAAAATATAATACGTACTCCACAGTTGTTGTGGCCCACGCATTATAAGTAACATAGAATATAATACGTACTCCACAGTTGTTGTGGCCCCACGCATTATCATAACATAACATAAGATATAATACGTACTCCACAGTTGTTGTGGCCCCACGCATTATAAGTAACATAAATATAATACGTACTCCACAGTTGTTGTGGCCCCACGCATTATAAATAACATAGAATATAATACGTACTCCACAGTTGTTGTGGCCCCACGTATTATCATAACATAACATAAGATATAATACGTACTCCACAGTTGTTGTGGCCCCACGCATTATAAGTAACATAAATATAATACGTACTCCACAGTTGTTGTGGCCCCACGCATTATAAATAACATAGAATATAATACGTACTCCACAGTTGTTGTGGCCCCACGTATTATCATAACATAACATAAGATATAATACGTACTCCACAGTTGTTGTGGCCCCACGCATTATAAGTAACATAAATATAATACGTACTCCACAGTTGTTGTGGCCCCACGCATTATAAGTAACATAACATAATATAATACGTACTCCACAGTTGTTGTGGCCCCACGCATTATAAGTAACATAAATATAATACGTACTCCACAGTTGTTGTGGCCCCACGCATTATAAATAACTCAATCCCAAGCGGAATTTGGGGGCGTCACAGAGTATCTCAACCTTAGCCTTTAGGTTATCCTTTTCCCTGAGATGGTAAATTCTACCACCATTTAGGTTTCCTGCAGATCGTGACCTACTTGTGCTCTCAGTAGCACTAGGTCTAGTCCAAGTGAGCTTTTTCAGTAAGCTCATTGAGGTATTCTATGGCCTCATTAGGATCCTTCTGTAAGAACTCACCATTACACATCATCTCCACAAATTGGAGCTCTCTAGGTGTAAGTCCCTCATAAAAATAGCTCACTAAGCGCCAATTCTCATACCCATGGTGAGGACACATACTCAATAGCTCCTTAAATCTCTCCCAAGATTGATACAAAGTCTCATTGTCCTTTTGTGCAAAGGTGGAGATTTGCATTTTTAAAGCATTGGTCTTATGTTGCATTTTTAAAGAAGACCTAAGTCATCTCATTCCATGACCCAATAGATCGTGGTCTCAGTGAGTATAGCCAACTCTTAGCTCTATCCTTCAAAGAGAAAGGAAAGAACTTAAGTCTCACAATGTTATCAGTTACATTTTGACTATGAAAAGTCGCAACTACTTCCTCAAACTCCCTAATGTGCACATATGGATTTTCATTTTCTAAGCCATGAAAAGTAGGGAGTAACTGTATCATCCCTATTTTAAAATCCAATTGGCGAGTATTAGCTGGAAATATGATACATGATGGTGTGGCTGTGCGTGTAGGATGGAGGTAATCTTGAAGGGTCCTAGTGGGTTTATCTTCGTGTTTACTCATTTTCTTAGAATTAGAAAAATTATCAAATAAATGATTAGAAAAATTAGGCTCTGACTCTGACTCTAACAAAGGTCTACAAGCAAACCGACCCGAGGCATCTCTATACCTGTGCATGCAAGGTAGAGAAAAACGTAACACTAAAAGAGAAAAAAAACAAGACTATCAAAAGAAAAAGAAAATAAAATAAAGATGCAGAAAGCTAAAAGAGGGAACGGAATTACCGCCTTTACAAACTGGTGAAAAGAAAAATTATCTAACAATTCTTCTACTATCTCGGCGCCAAAATTTGATTACGCCTAAAGAATAACGCGGTAGTTGTAGCACATCTTTGGGGTGTCGATTCCACAGGGAGACAAAGAAACTAAAGGAAAATATTAAATGATTAATAGAGAACAAAGATTAATTTTAAATGCAAATTAAAATGAAGCAAAGTGATCAATGGGAAAAAGTACTCAAATTTGACGAACAGTAGAGCGTCAAGAATCCCGTGCACAAATATGGTATTTTAATTATTTTTAATTCATTGGATAACTCAATTAAGAATTCAATTCCCCAAATTTCCAATCGGAAGGTATAGATTTAGAAACCAAAATTAAACCAAATGTAACCCTTTGAAAAATCATTCACCACTTTTAAAATACGTAAATTACTATCCCTGTTGAGAAAATCCAATGACGACAATATACTCAGGGAGCGATATTGCAGCAAAGAACTAAATCAATATAGATAAATAATTGATCCAAACATAATCAAGAACCAATCCATTCAATAAAAAAAGCATGACTGAATCTATAAATAGAATAAATTCTATGATTATTCGGAGAATAAAACATCAATGATGAATTGAGAATGATAAAACAAAAGAGTTTTAGTAATTGAAGATCAAATACATAAATTAAAAATATCATCTAATGTGCAAGTTCATCCCTAGCCCTACTTGAGAATTTAGTTACCCCATAAATATACTGGACAACAAAAACCTCCAGAGAAAATTGAAGCGAATGGTGGCCATGGAAGTGATTTTCTCCTCTCTTCAGATCTGCCTCTTGTACCTCCTCCCCTCCTATTTCGTGCTAATTATATGCTTATATAGGTTAGGAAAGAAACCCTAATGTCCTCTTAATTTTCGCATAAAAAAATCGCATAAATTTTAGGACTCATCTTGGCAGCCACGTACACACTTTAGGTGTCCGAATTTGGAAATCCTTATTAGAGACAAATTTATAGCCCTTTAAGATAGCTTTCTAACGCATAAATAATTACATCAATCAAATATGTGAGTAAAAATTTACGATCAAAAGAATAAAGTATGTCCAGACTGTCTCCTAGCGAATTTCAGACTTGGACTTCTTGTGGTTTCCTTTTGTGATTTCTTTTTCTTTTTCTTTTTTTCCAAATTACTCTCAAACCCCATGAAAGTCCTCCTTTGAATTTGACTGGGCTTGACTTGCTCTTTTATAAACTCTAAAATTAAACATAAAAAAACTGCTTAGGAGTATCTCAATGTAAATAGAAACTCAATTCTAGAATACACATTAATTCCTATGATTTCTATTCACATTTTAGCATTTTAATCTAATGATAGGGTATTTAGAGTGCACTTTCGCACACTCATCACTACTTCTTATGCCTCTCCCAAGTAATGGATCACAATTTCATGACAAGCAATCGTTTCTTGGCATTCCTCCAAATCATCGCTTCTCCTTGGAGCAAATAACTCACGTATAACACTTTTTGACTCTCCATGCAACCGCACACTTCAAAACTTCTTTCGATGTTCCTAATCCACCTCTCAGCTTTTATCAATCCTTCATTTTTAAAGAATCATAGGTATCAATAAGCCATAAATCATTCATACATACACCCCCACTGCTTATCTGGTGGGTGATTGACCTATTGTATTTGCATTTGTCATTGAAAAAACTCTTGTTGCTATTGTAGTACATCCATGATATGAGCTTTTATGATATGACTAAAAGCTCGTGCTACTTCACTGCCTCCTGCACCATGAGGTTCATCTCCCCCACAATCATACATGGGTTGTCCGTTTTGCGAAACTCTTGGTTGTACCATAACTCTTGCCTATCACTTAGGGTTGTCAACACAAATTCACGTCTATCACTTTCTAGTGTAACTCTCACCTACTCACCACAAATCAAGTCTATTGCATTTAAAATTCAAGACTATGGTGTTAAAGGTCAAATCTTATTACTTTGGTACCGTCCCTAGCTGACATTATGTATTTGCCTTGAGTTGTAAAGTTCTGATACCAAGTTGTGGCACACTCAATCCCTAGGTAACATTTTCCCAACTAGGATATGTGGTGCTAGGGGTGCTAGCCTGTAATACCTGAGTCTTACTACGTGGGTCTTTACGTCATTTTATTTTATTCCTTAAGTTAAATATGTTCATGTAAATATTTTTATTATTTTATTAATTCATTTTATTTTATTTCAAGATGGGTGTGTTTTTATTTTATGTGAATTATTAAAATAAATTGAGATCATGATTTTAATACCTTTAATATATTTTCTCTTAAGTCCTTTAACTTTAAATTATTTATGAATTTGGCTCGATGATTTTACACCATTGGATGGAGTAGGTGGAAGGATTATCTATTTAGGTTATATCTTGGACGTCCAACCAAGATGAACTTTTGACTAACTTTATCCTAATTGCTCCCGTCGGTTAAAGGCCAAAGCCTTTTAAATCCTCTTTCACTTATTCAAGTCAAGATTCTACCCAATCAGGTAGGCTTTTGACCACTTTTTTTGAAACTTCACTCTGTTAAAGGCTAAAGCATTCAATTCTCTTCTCTCCTTCAAGTCAATACCTACCTAACCAAGGATAAACATGACCACTTTACTCCTCAAGCTCCCGTCGGTTAAAGGCTAATAGTATTGCAATTCTTTCCTCTTCTTCAAGTTAACGACAGCCATCATCCCTCTCACTCTCTCTTCATTTATTAACTCGAGGAAAACCAAAGTATTTCTCCATTTCTTGAACCGTGAGAGCTTCCAACAAAGGAAGAAAGAAAATTCCTTTCCCAAACCGTATTCTATACCCCTTCCTTGCCACTTTGAAGTTGTGTATTGTTGGGAATTTCCAAGTTGTTTCATCCTTCAAGAAGTGAAGGAAATAGGGGTAAGAGGTTCCTATCCTATTTTCTTAGTATAGATGATATATGGAAATTTTGATATATGGTTTGAAGTGTGGTTGATGTCAACCGAACCATGTGTGAGTTTTGTTTCCGTTTTTGGATTTATTTCCATCTCCTTATGTTGAGGCTTGATATGTATAAAAGTGTAGGTATTTTAGTGGGTTAGCCGAGTATATACAAGGCTGTTTTTGGAAGTTTTGTTTCAGTTGTTTTTGTAAACAAATACAAAGCTGTTTACGTTCTGTTTTGTGTATATTTTCAGGTCTGTTTTGAGTTGCTAAATAGATATGGGACTGTTTTACAGATTCTGTTTTGTATACATATGCTTTCATGTTCTGTTTTGAGGTTGTGTTTCATGTATATACTCATATATGGGGCTGTTTTGATATTGTGTTTTGTATATATATATATATATGCTCTGTTTTAAGTAACCGAATTATGTTTGGGCTGTGTTTTGTGGTGACTTTCATATATATATATATATATTTATGAACTGTTTTGGATAACCAAATATATAAGGAGATTTTGTTGGTGTGTTGCTTTTATGTATATTTGAAATAACGGAGAGTTTTTAATAAATGAACTTATTTAAAGTCTTAAATGATTCTTGGAATAAATTTGGTATGAGTATTTGTATAGAGAGTTTATTTTAAAAGTGATGTTATGTTCTCTTCCTTGGGAGGTTAAAAGTGTTAGATTATTTTGGTTATATGTAATCTTATAAACTTGTTTTAAAAGGGGTGTTAAATGATTTAATTATAAACTTTGATGTTAAGGATTTAAATTACTTAATAGGCTATTCTAGTTATTTTCTATGTTATGCTTAACTAAATAATATGTGTTAACTAGGTTAATTATTTTCTTATGTTATTATTGCAAATGTTAGACGAGAGGTTAGTTAATTAAGATAACTCTACTGGTAGAAAATACATTAGATTTTAATATTGTGGCTTTCTCTTTTAAAGGGAGGGCTAAAGGAATATTGTATAAGTATTAATACGCTTATGTTATTTATTGGAATAGGACTTATGCGACGATTGGAAGTATCGAGGAGCATCGAGGTAAGTAGCTATGACCATGCTTCTTACACACAAAGTTCTCTTATGAAAGAACGTCTCTCTTTCTTCAAATGTTCTTGTAAAGAAATTGTAAATGTATATACCATGTACAAGCCTTTCTTGATAGCCCCTGTTAAGTACCCTATCAATTATAATTGTTTGTATGTGTATAAGGTAATGTACCAAGTAGATGCTAAGTCATGAGATTTCCATACATGCTCTTTCAAAGTATTAATGCCCTACTTATATGTAAGCATGACATGAAATGTTCTTTTTCCAAATTAAATGCATTTGCATCGAACTAAGAAAAGATAATGAAAATGTTTAGATGCAAAGAAGGAAAAGAAACGAAAAGAATGTTAAGGCATGAAAATACGTAACTGCATGAAAAATGATGTTTAAGCTTATTCTTTTAAATGACGTTTTTTCCATGAATGAACTGGTAAATGAAAAGAACTAAAAAGTAAAGGACTGAATGGAAGAAAGAAAGGACTGAAAGGAAATGAATGTTTTAATGTATGAAACTACGTAATGGCCATGACTGAGATAAATGAATGATGGTACCAAAGAAATGGGCAGATTGCAATGCCGGGTTAGTAGTACTGGTAGTACACCCAGTGCTGCACCCTGACATAAAGGGATTACTAACCCGCGGCCACGAGATGAATCAGGTCCAAAAGACCGCTAACCCTAACACACGGGGCGTAACAGTGTGTACCGGCCAAATGAAAGTGAAAGATGAAAGTAAAAGTATCCATGAAAGTATGATATATATGTATGCATGAAAGTATGATTTCAACGTATGCATGGAAGTTTGATGTATATGTATGCAAGAAAGTATGATTTAAATGTACGCATGAAAGTATAAAGTAAGTATGTACACGAAAGCATGACTAAACTCTTAAATGTTTATGCATGAAAGTATTGTTTAAATGTTATGCATGAAAGTATCGTTTAAATGTTATGCATGAAAGTATCGTTTAAATGTTTATGTATGCATGCTTTCAAATGAAAAGATTAGATGATTAATAAGTTAACGACATGGTGTAATGCTTACTGAGTATTAGACTCACTTTGTGTTTATGTTTTAAACGTCCAGGTAATGAAGAAACGGTTGGAGAGTAGGGCATTACTGCAGGGGGAGAGACAAACATTTAGTGTCTTCCCTATTGGTTGAACCTTACATGAATGACAAGATATGTTTATGGATGTTATGTTGTTAGGTGGGAATGAGTCCCTTGTTAAGTCGTTTTGTCGGGTTGACTTTAAACCATGTATCTTTTGATATGGTATAACCGTTATGGTGGGGTGATGGTAACCCTTATATATTGACTTAGTGCATTCTTGTACGTATGATAGAGATGGAGTCTCTCCCTAACTAGAACAATTATGTTTTTTTATGAAAGCATGATAGACTCTAAGAGTCTGTTTATGGGGGAGTGTTCAATAGAATGTCTATCAGGTTTTTCTTTTATTAAATTAGAAATTTATAGTACACGTGTGTCATGTTCATACTGATCGCATAAAAAAAAAATAAATGAGAAGGGAGAGAAAAGACAGAAAGAAGGACATGTATGTATGTAGCGATTCCACCTATCGCAGGGCGGGGTTGTTACATAGCCGGTCAACAATACCCTAGATCTTACTAAGGGCTAAGCTTGCATTCCCAAATTGAGTACACACCAAAAGAAATATATATATATATTGTAGCTAAGTGAGTAAAGGGATTAGTCACAGACTAATACTAAATGTTCTTGAGGTTTGTACCAATAAGAGCATTATCTTTCATTAGTAATATCCATACGTCAATGTTACTTCTTCCCAAATAATATTATACACATTCATCAGTTCATCACTTAAATTAAAATATAGTGACCCATACATGATTCGTCGCCTAACTAAAATAAACATCTTAACAATTACAAATGACTACTAAATGGAGACAGGCCTCCGTATCTACACCTCGAGCAGGTTGATCCTTCTTCACCGGAAAACTTTTCTTGGGCTAAATTTGCATCAAGATCTACAGTTTTGGTAAAAGAAACTGCAAGTGAGACCACCATAGTGAGACTTCTAAGAAATTAACTATGAAGATTGTGCCAACAAAAGAGGACAAACCACCTTCCTAGAGCAAAAGGAAGACAAAAAAGAAAGCCTTTTCATGGCAAGTGGAAGGCAAAGATGATAGTCCCTTATTGGTTTGGTGAAAATTTGGAGGAGAGGTCGGCAGAGTATAGCTAGTCCAACAAAGGAGTGAGCGGCACCGTGTAGAAAGTTTGGCAAACACATATAAGCATAGGGTGTGTAACAAAGGATCTTTCATCCTGTAACAGCCCGCTAGAAATTCAATGGTGAAATTTCTATAGACTTGAGGAACCTCATGGAAACTCCGTAAGTTTTCACGAATCGGCTAATCGCAAAGGTTTTAGTCTGTCAACATAATCAGTATTATCACTCACTATGGTGCCAGAAATGCGATTTTAATTGTTTGAGGTAGTTAGAAGTGTCAGAATACGTTATAGTCTACACCACAAGACTCAGTTGAATATTTAGGATTTTATAGCACAATAACTCATTTTCATAATTTCGGACGAAACGGCTATTCGAAATTGTGAATTTATTTGTAGGGGCACTTCGGGGTTGAGTTTTGGTAAACGGTTTTTACTGTACGTTAATATGAATATTTAGAATTTTTCAGTACTAAGTTTATTATGCATTTTTTTGGAGTGAATAGTAATCTCGATAAGCATACTAAGTGCAGTGTTTTCAAAATCACAGTGTGGAATGTCCAAATTAGGTTAGAGAAGTTTTATTTGGACACTTGACAAGATCTTAGCCACACATAGTAAATAGTATTAGACACTTGGCACAAAGAGGAACCATTAGATGGATTTGTGAAGGAAATCAAGGTGTGAGATCATGCCACCTAAGCAAAACCCTTTTCATCTGATCAACCAAAGTGAGCCAGATCAAAGAGGGTTTCAACCCTAGTGAATCCCTAAATTGTTGGATTCCAATTGAAACCCCAAAAGCTTGATTGAAACCGAAACTCTAAACAGTTTCCCCAAAGCCTAAATTGGCCAAAAACACTCCATTAAATTTTCGGACCAAGATATGTCCCTTAGCTTGGTCAAAAACTCCAAAACATAACGTAATCTTCTCCATGAAAAAGACTCAGAAATATGCCCGAGATAGCTCTTTTGGGTTTCTCTCTAAGAACGGGGTGAAGAAGTCATGAAAGGGAGTCAAATGTGTCTAACACGGCTTTAGAATTCTGGAGGGGGGAGGTATGGACTTGAATGCCCTTGATTGGAGGTGGCTATGCGACATAAAGTGGAGAATAGTGAGGGGCAAGGACTGCCTGCAAAAGCTATGAGGTATGGAGGTTGATGAGATGGATTTCTCCTTCGCATCAAGGGACTATTGGGTGCAGCCAAGGATAGTGGATGGCTTGCCATGTGGGGGAGGAATCTTTTTCAAGAAGCTTTGCCAAGGTGGCCAAATTCGTGGGCCTTGGTGGGCCTCAACCAAGTGGGCTTCAACTTTGGGTTTAAAGGGGGTTTGGTTAGGGTTTGGGATGCTATCAAGTCCAAGTCCGATTTTTCTTGGCCCATTCAAATTTTCAAGGTTTAAAAGGTTGGATAATGATTTCATAACAAGAATTTAGTGAATTAATAGCATGTGAAAGTGATTTAATCAAGTGATTAAACACAATGCTAGAAATTGGATAAAAAAGGGTTTGAAGGCCAACTTTAGGGTTTGGGGAAACTGTTTAGGGTTTCGGTTTCAAACAAGCTTTTGGTGTTTCAATTGGATTCCAACCATTTAGGGTTTCAGTAGGGTTGAAACCCTCTTTGATCTAGCTCAATTTGGTTGATTAGATGAAAGAATAGAGTTTTACTTAGGTGGTATGATCTCACACTGACTCACTCAAAAATGAGTAGCACAAAGGCTATCCCAAGCGTAAGAGGATGTCGTGTAATAATTAGGTATAAAATTCCTAAATCGTCTACTTGGAAAAAGTTGTTTAAATCTAAACTCGTATAAAATAGTGAAAAGTTTTATAAATAAAAGTGGTGGTATATAAAATGAATGGAAAAGTGCAACGGAAATAAAAATGGCACTAGTCATAGACTAGATTCATACTTGTGGATTTTTTTTTAGTGCCGAAATGGAACGTAAAAGACTAACAAATTGAAATTAACAATTAAAGATTCAACTACGCTAAACAATTTTAATTAATCTGAAAATTAAATAATAAACTAAAATTAATCTAAAATGTAATTGCAATGCATATTTAATGGAATCTCAAATAAATAAGAAAAATAACTAACATAAAATAAAATAAACAGCAAATAAAATGCCCAACTTTTAATTCAAAAATATCAAGAATACACCATAAACTTCATATTGAAATTAAATAAAAAGTATGGAATGAAAAGATCAAGCCAAATGAACGGAAATGAAAATTGAAAGCAGTGGAGGAGGTTGGACTGTAGTAGCAATTGGACCCCTTAAGGAGTTCTTCAACGGCACTGTAGTGTAGAACCAAAAACCTCTATCTCCGTGTAACAGCCCGCTAGAAATTCAATGGTGAAATTTCTATAGACTTTAGAAATCTCGTGAAAATTCCGTAAGTTTTCACGAATCCACTAATCGCATAGGTTTTAGTCAGTGAAACCCTCAATGATTGGAATCTATTTGAAACTCCAAAAACTTGGTTGAAACCGAAACCCTAAACGGTTTCCCCAAACCCTAAAGTTGGCCTTCAAGCCCTTTTGATCCAATTTCTAGCATTGTGTTTAATCACTTGATTAAATCACTTCCACATGCTATTAATTTCTCAAATTCTTATTATGACATCTTTATCCAACATTTTAAACCTTGGAAATTTGATTGGGCCAAGAAAAATTGGATTTGGGCTTGATAGCATCTCAAACCCTAACCAAATCCCATTTAAACCCTAAATTGAAGTCCACTTAGTTGATGCCCACTAAGGCCCACGAAATTGGCCACCTTGGCAAAGCTCCTTGGAGAAGCTTCCTCCCCCA
>QGSO01029981.1:0-11195 GCA_011037825.1 Carya cathayensis | reverse complement strand
GGATTCTAATTTGGTTGATTGAGTTGGAAGGGAATGAGGCCATACTTTTGGAACAGAAAAAAAAAAAAAAAAAAAACAAGCGTCACTTTTTAGCTCTTGATACCATAAAAGATGACATGAATATAGGAAAACTCTCTTATTAATCTCTGTCAGTGAGAGGTGGTGTCTTTTATATATTTGTCGATATACATAGTATACAATTGTCAATAAGCAGAGTATACAAATATGGTAACAATCTATCCTAGTGTAATAAATTTACAACGGCTAATTTACATCAGAGGAATATTTTGAGGCACTACATAAGGTAAGCTTTCCAAACAATATTGCAGATCCCGTAAGACTTGGTGCAAATTGATTCAGTCAAAATATTGAAGATTGCACAGATTATGGGCGGATTGATTTAGTCTTTGCTGTTAACAGGATTTCTGACTATTTCCTTGACACGCCCCTGCAAGCTCATCGTGGAGGGATGCACGTTAAGCTTGGATTGGAGAAGTGCAAATCTGGTTGGGACTAATGTTTTAGTCAGTGCGTCGACTAGCTGGTCTTTGTTGGAAATAAATCGAACCTCTAGTGTCTTTTGTTGAACTTTTTCCCGAACAAAGTGGTAATCGATTTTCACATGTTTTGTACGTGCATGGAAGACTGGGTTGGCCGCAAGATATGTGGCTCCGATGTTGTCACACCAAACTATCGGCTTTTGAGATAGAAAAATCCCAAGTTCGCGCATTAGTGACTGTAACCAAAGTGACTTGACTGTTGCATGTGCAACTACGCAGTACTCGGATTCAGTGCTTGAGCAAGGCACAGTTGGTTGTTTCTTTGAACTCCAAGAGACCAAGTTATCACAAAAATAAATACAAAAGTCAGACGGACTGGAGTTTGGGCCATCAACGAAGCTAAATAAGCGTTGGCTGCGAACATATGGGACGATTAGTGTTTTCCATAGGAGGTAGTTGTCTTTTGTGAGCTTGACAGTAACGAGACTATGGATGCTAACTAGGTTGATTGAGTTGGAAGGGGGTGAGGCCATATTTTTGGATCGGAAAAAAAAAAAAAAAAAAAAGACAGGGGGCACTTTTTAGCTCTTGATACCACAAAAGGTGACATGAATATTGGAAAACTCTCTCGTTAATCTCTGTCAGCGAGAGGTGGTGTCTTTTATATATTTGTCAACATACAGAATATACAATTGTCAATAAGCAGAGTATACAAATATGGTAACAATCTGTCCTAATGTAATAAATTTACAAGGCTAATTTACATCAGAGGAATATATTGAGACACTACATAAGGTAAGCTTTCCAAATAATATTGCATATCCCGTAAGACTTGGTGCAAATTGATTCAGTCAAAATATTGCAGATTGCACAAATTATGGGCGAATTGATATAGTCTTTGCTGTCAACAGGATTTCCGACTATTTCCTCGACACGCCCCTGCAAGCTCATCGTGGAGGGATGCACGTTAAGCTTGGATCGGAGAAGCACGAATCTGGTTGAGACTAATGGTTTAGTCAGTCCGTCGGCTAGCTGGTCTTTGCTTGAAATAAATCGAACCTGCAGTGTCTTTTGTTGAACTTTTTTCCCTAACATTGTGTAATCGATTTTCACATGTTTTGTACGTGCATGGAAGACCGGGTTTGCGACTAGATTTGTGGCTTCGATGTTGTCCCACCAAAGTATCGGCTTTTGAGATAGAAAAATTTCAAGTTCGCGCATTAGTGACTGTAACCAAAGTGACTCGACTGTGGCATGTGCAACTGCGCGGTACTCGGCTTTGGTGCTTGAGCGAGGCACAGTTGGTTGTTTCTTTGAACTCCAACAAACTAAGTTATCACAAAAATAAATACAAAAGCCAGAGGGATTGGAGTTTACGCCATCAACGAAACTGAATAAGCATTGGCCGCCAAGATATGGGACGATTTGTGTTTTCCATAGGAGGTAGTTTTCTTTTGTGAGCTTGACACTAACGAGACTATGGATGCTAATTGGGTTGATTGAGTTGGAAGGGAGCGAGGCCATATTTTTGGATCGAAAAAAAAAAAGAGACAAGCGTCACTTTTTAGCTCTTGATACCATAAAAGATGACATGAATATTGGAAAACTCTCGTTAATCTCCGTCAGCAAGAGGTAGTACCTTTTATATATTTGTCGACATACAGAATATACAATTGTCAATAAGCAGAGCATACAAATATGGTAACAATCTGTCCTAGTGTAATAAATTTAAAACGGCTAATTTACATCAGAGGAATATATTGATGCACTACATAAGGTAAGCTTTCCAAACAATATTGCAGATCCCGTAAGACTTGGTGCAAATTGATTCAGTCAAAATGTTGCAGATTGCACAAATTATGGGCGGATTGATATAGTCTTTGCTGTCAATAGGATTTCTGACTATTTCCTTGACACGCCCCTGCAAGCTCATCATGGAGGGACGCATGTTAAGCTTGGATCGGAGAAGCGCAAATCTGGTTGAGACTAATGATTTGGTCAGTCCGTCGGCTAGCTAGCCTTCGCTTGAAATCAATCGAACCTGCAGTGTCTTTTGTTGAACTTTTTTCCCTAACATTGTGGTAATCGATTTTCACATGTTTTGTACGTGCATGGAAGACCGGGTTTGCTGCTAGATATGCGGCTCAATTTTGTCCCACCAAAGTATCGGCTTTTGAGATAGAAAAATTCCAAGTTTGCGCATTAGTGACTGTAACCAAAGTGACTCGATTGTGGCATGTGCAACTGCGCGGTACTCTGCTTCGGTGCTTGAGCGAGGCACAATTGGTTGTTTCTTTGAACTCCAACAAACTAAGTCATCACAAAAATAAATACAAAAGCCAGAGGGATTGGAGTTTGCGCCATCAACGAAACTGAATAAGCGTTGGCCGCCAAGATATGGGACGATTTGTGTTTTCCATAGGAGGTAGTTTTCTTTTGTGAGCTTGACACTAACGAGACTATGGATGCTAATTGGGTTGATTGAGTTGGAAGGGAGCGAGGCCATATTTTTGGATCGGAAAAAAAAAAAAAAAAAAGACAAGCGTCACTTTTTAGCTCTTGATACCATAAAAGATGACATGAATATTGGAAAACTCTCGTTAATCTCCGGCAGCGAGAGGTGGTACCTTTCATATATTTGTCGACATACAGAATATACAATTGTCAATAAGCAGAGTATACAAATATGGTAACAATCTGTCCTAATGTAATAAATTTACAACGGCTAATTTACATCAGAGGAATATATTGATGCACTACATAAGGTAAGCTTTCCAAACAATATTGCAGATCTCGTAAGACTTGGTGCAAATTGATTCAGTCAAAATATTGCAGATTGCACAAATTATGGGCGGATTGATATAGTCTTTGCTGTCAACAGGATTTCCGACTATTTCCTTGACACGCCCCTGCAAGCTCATCGTGGACGGACGCACGTTAAGCTTGGATCGGAGAAGTGCAAATCTGGTTGAGACTAATGGTTTAGTCAGTCCGTCGGCTAGCTGGCCTTCGCTTGAAATCAATCGAACCTCCAGTGTCTTTTGTTGAAATTTTTCCCGAACAAAGTGGTAATCGATTTTCACATGTTTTGTACGTGCATGGAAGACCGGGTTGGCGGCTAGATATGTGGCTGCGATGTTGTCCCTCCAAAGTATCGGCTTTTGAGATAGAAAAATCTCAAGTTCGCGCATTAGTGACTGTAACCAAAGTGGCAGCATGGGCAACTAGGCAATACTCGGCTTCGGTGCTTGAGCGAGGCACAGTTGGTTGTTTCTTTGAACTCCAACAGACTAAGTTATCAGAAAAATAAATACAAAAGCTAGAGGGACTGAAGTTTGTGCCATCAAAGAAGCTGAATAAGCTTTGGCTACGAAGATATGGGACGATTTTTGTTTTCCATAGGAGGTAGTTGTCTTTTGTGAGTTTGACAGTAACGAGACTATGGATGCCAACTGGGTTGATTGAGTTGAAACAGGGTGAGGCAATATTTTTTGATCGGAAAAAAAAAATGGCGGGGGACACTTTTTAGCTCTTGACACCATAAAAGATGACATGAATATTGGAAAACTCTCTCGTTAATCTCTGCCAGCGAGAGGTGGTGCCTTTTATATATTTGTCAACGTACAAAGTATACAATTGTCAATAAGCAGAGTATACAAATATGGTAACAATCTGCCCTAGTGTAATAAATTTACAACGGCTAATTTACATCAGAGGAATATATTGAGGCACTACATATGGTAAGCTTTCCAAACAATATTGCAGATCCCATAAGACTTGGTGCAAATTGCTTCAGTGAAAATATTGCAGATTGCACATATTATGAGCAGATTGATTTAGTCTTTACTGTCAACAGGATTTCCGACTATTTCCTTGACACACTCCTGCAACCTCATTGTGGAGGGACGCACGTTAAGGTTGGATCGGAGAAGCGCGAATCTGGTTGAGACTAATGGTTTAGTCAGTCCGTCGACTAGCTAGTCTTTGCTTGAAATAAATCAAACCTCCAGTGTCTATTGTTGAACTTTTTTCTGAACAAAGTGGTAATCGATTTTCACATGTTTTTGTACGTGCATGAAAGACCAGGTTGGCGCCAAGATATGTGGCTCTGATGTTGTCGCACCAAAGTATCGGCTTTTGAGATAGAAAAATCACAAGTTCGCGCAATAGCGATTGTAACAAAAGTGAGTCGTCTGTGGCATGTCCAACTGTGCGGTACTCGGCTTCAGGGCTTGAGCGAGCCACAGTTGGTTGTTTCTTTGAACTCCAAAAGACTAAGTTATCACCAACATAAATACAAAAGCCAGAGGGACTGGAGTTTGTGCCATCAAGGAAACTGAATAAGCGTTGGCCGCGAAGATATGGGACGATTTGTGTTTTCCATAGGAGGTAGTTGTCTTTTGTGAGATTGACAGTAAGGAGACTATGGATGCTAACTGGGTTGATTGAGTTGGAAGGGGGTGAGGCCATATTTTTGGATCGGAAAAAAAAAAAAAAAAAAAAAAAAAACAAAAAAAGGACAAGGGTCACTTTTTAGCTCTTGATACCATAAAAGATGACATGAATATTGGAAGACTCTCTCGTTAATCTCCGCCAGCGAGAGGTGGTGCCTTTTATATATTTGTCAACATACAAAGTATACAATTGTCAATAAGCAGAGTATACAAATATGGTAACGATCTGTCCTAATGTAATAAATTTACAACGGCTAATTTACACCATAGGAATATATTGAGGCACTAAATAAGGTAAGCTTTCCAAACAATATTACAGATCCCGTAAGACTTGGTGCAAATTGATTTAGTCAAAATATTGCAGATTGCACAGATTATGGGCGGATTGATTTAGTCTTTGCTGTCAACAGGATTTCCGACTATTTCCTTGACACGCCCCTGCAAGCTCATCGTGGAGGGATGCACGTTAAGCTTGGATTGGAAAAGTGCAAATCTGGTTGGGACTAATGGTTTAGTCAGTCCGTCGACTAGCTGGTCTTTGTTTGAAATAAATCGAACCTCTAGTGTCTTTTGTAGAACTTTTTTTCCGAACAAAGTGGTAATCGATTTTCACATGTTTTGTACCTGCATGAAAGACCGGGTTGGCCGCAAGATATGTGGCTCCGATGTTGTCACACCAAAGTATCGGCTTTTGAGATAGAAAAATCCCAAGTTCACGCATTAGTGACTGTAACCAAAGTGACTTGACTGTTGCATGTGCAACTACGCAGTACTCAAATTCAGTACTTGAGCAAGGCACAGTTGGTTGTTTCTTTGAACTCCAAGAGACCAAGTTATCACAAAAATAAATACTAAAGCCAGAGGGACTGGAGTTTGGGCCATCAACGATGCTGAATAAGCGTTTGCTGCGAACATATGGGACGATTAGTGTTTTCCATAGGAGGTAGTTGTCTTTTGTGATCTTGACAGTAACGAGACTATGGATGCTAACTAGGTTGATTGAGTTGGAAGGGGGTGAGGCCATATTTTTGGATCGGAAAAAAAAAAAACAAAAAAAACAAAGGTCACTTTTTAGCTCTTGATACCACAAAAGGTGACATGAATATTGGAAAACTCTCTCGTTAATCTCTGTCCGCGAGAGGTGGTGTCTTTTTTATATTTGTCAACATACAGAATATACAGTTGTCAATAAGCAGAGTATACAAATATGGTAACAATCTGTCCTAATGTAATAAATTTTCAACGGCTAATTTACATCAGAGGAATATATTGAGGCACTACATAAGGTAAGCTTTCCAAACAATATTGCAGATCCCGTAAGACTTGGTGCAAATTGATTCAGTCAAAATAATGCAGATTGCACAAATTATGGGCGGATTGATATAGTCTTTGCTGTCAACAGGATTTCCGACTATTTCCTTGACACGCCCTGCAAGCTCATCGTGGAGAGACGCACGTTAAGCTTGGATCGGAGAAGCACGAATCTGGTTGAAACTAATGGTTTAGTCAGTCCGTCGGCTAGCTGGTCTTTGCTTGAAATAAATCGAACCTACAGTGTCTTTTGTTGAACTTTTTTTTCCTAACATTGTGGTAATCAATTTTCACATGTTTTGTACGTGCATGGAAGACTGAGTCTGCGACTAGATATGTGGCTCCGATGTTGTCCCACCAAAGTATCGGCTTTTTGAGATAGAAAAATTCCAAGTTTGCGCATTAGTGACTGTATCCAAAGTGACTCGACTGTGGCATGTGCAACTGCGCGGTACTCGGATTTGGTGCTTGAGCGAGGCACAGTTGGTTTTTTCTTTGAACTCCAACAAACTAAGTCATCATAAAAATAAAAACAAAAGCCAGAGGGATTGGAGTTTGCGCCATCAACGAAACTGAATAAGCGTTGGCCGCCAAGATATGAGACGATTTGTGTTTTCCATAGGAGGTAGTTTTCTTTTGTGAGTTTGACACTAACGATACTATGGAGGCTAATTGGGTTGATTGAGTTGGAAGGGAGCGAGACGATATTTTTGGATCGAAAAAAAAAAAAAAAAAAGACAAGCGTCACTTCTTAGCTCTTGATACCATAAAAGATGACATGAATATTGGAAAAATCTCGTTAATCTCCGTCAGCGAGAGGTGGTACCTTTTATATATTTGTCGACATACAGAGTATACAATTGTCAATAAGCAGAGTATACAAATATGGTAACAATCTGTCCTAGTGTAATAAATTTACAACGTCTAATTTACATCAGAGGAATATATTGATGTACTACATAAGGTAAGCTTTCCAAACAATATTGCAGATCCCGTAAGACTTGGTGCAAATTGATTCAGTCAAAATATTGCAGATTGCATAAATTATGGGCGGATTGATATAGTCTTTGATGTCAACAGGATTTCCGACTATTTCCTTGACACGCCCCTGCAAGCTTATCGTGGACGGATGCACGTTAAGCTTGGATCGGAGAAGCGCAAATCTGGTTGAGACTAATGGTTTAGTCAGTCCGTCGGCTAGCTGGCCTTCGCTTGAAATCAATCAAACCTCCAGTGTCTTTTGTTGAACTTTTTCCCCAACAAAGTGGTAATCGATTTTCACATGTTTTGTACGTGCATGGAAGACCGGGTTGGGGGCTAGATATGTGGCTACGATGTTGTCCCTCCAAAGTATCGGCTTTTGAGATAGAAAAATCCCAAGTTCGCGCATTAGTGACTGTAACCAAAGTGGCTCGACCGTGGCATGGGCAACTGGGAATTACTCGGCTTCATTGCTTGAGCGAGGCACAGTTGGTTGTTTCTTTGAACTCCAACAGACTAAGTTATCAGAAAAATAAATACAAAAGCCAGAGGGACTGGAGTTTGCGCCATCAAAGAAGCTGAATAAGCGTTGGCTGCGAAGATATGGGACGATTTGTGTTTTCCATAGGAGGTAGTTATCTTTTGTGAGCTTGACAGTAACGAGACTATGGATGCTAACTGGGTTGATTGAGTTGGAACAGGGTGAGGCCATATTTTTTGATCGAAAAAAAAAATTGACGGGTGTCACTTTTTAGCTCTTGACACCATAAAAGATGACATGAATATTGGAAAACTCTCTCGTTAATCTCTGCGAGCGAGAGGTGGTGCCTTTTATATATTTTTCAACATACAAAGTATACAATTGTCAATAAGCAGAGTATACAAATATGGTAACAATCTGTCCAAGTGTAATAAATTTACAACGACTAATTTACATCAGAGGAATATATTGAGGCACTACATAAGGTAAGCTTTCCAAACAATATTGCAGATCCCGTAAGAATTGGTGCAAATTGATTCAGTCAAAATATTGCAGATTACACATATTATGAGCGGATTGATTTAGTCTTTGCTGTCAACAGGATTTTCGACTATTTCCTTGACACGCCCCTGCAACCTCATCATGGAGGGACGCACGTTAAGTTTGTATCGGAGAAGCGCGAATCTGGTTGATACTAATGGTTTAGTCAGTCCGTCGACTAGCTAGTCTTTGCTTGAAATAAATCAAACTTCCAGTGTCTATTGTTGAACTTTTTTCTGAACAAAGTGGTAATCGATTTTCACATGTTTTTGTACGTGCATGGAAGACCGGGTTGGCAGCAAGATATGTGGCTCTGATGTTGTCGCACCAAAGTATCGGCTTTTGAGATAGAAAAATCACATGTTCGCGCATTAGTGACTGTAACAAAAGCGAGTCGTCTGTGGCATGTGCAACTGTGCGGTACTCGGCTTCAGGGCTTGAGCGAGCCACAGTTGGTTGTTTCTTTGAACTCCAAAAGACTAAGTTATCACCAACATAAATACAAAAGCCAGAGGGACTGGAGTTTGTGCCATCAAGGAAACTGAATAAGCGTTGGCCGCGAAGATATGGGACGATTTGTGTTTTCCATAGGAGGTAGTTGTCTTTTGTGAGTTTGACAGTAAGGAGACTATGGATGCTAACTGTGTTGATTGAGTTGAAAGGGGGTGAGGCCATATTTTTGGATCGGAAAAAAAAAATAAAAAAAGGACAATGGTCACTTTTTAGCTCTTGATACCATAAAAGATGATATGAATATTGGAAGACTCTCTCGTTAATCTCCGCCAGCGAGAGGTGGTGCCTTTTATATATTTGTCAACATACAAAGTATACAATTGTCAATAAGCAGAGTATACAAATATGGTAACGATCTGTCCTAGTGTAATAAATTTACAACGGCTAATTTACATCATAGGAATATATTGAGGCACTACATAAGGTAAGCTTTCCAAACAATATTGCAGATCCCGTAAGACTTGGTGCAAATTGATTCAGTCAAAATATTGCAGATTGCACAGATTATTGGCGGATTGATTTA
This sequence comes from Carya cathayensis, assembly GCA_011037825.1. Taxonomy (NCBI): domain Eukaryota; kingdom Viridiplantae; phylum Streptophyta; class Magnoliopsida; order Fagales; family Juglandaceae; genus Carya; species Carya cathayensis. Next base: position 1,892 of record QGSO01029981.1, on the reverse strand, counting down.
GTCTTTGCTGTCAACAGGATTTCGGACTATTTCCTTGACACGCCCCTGCAAGCTCATCGTGGAGGGATGCACGTTAAGCTTAGATTCGAGAAGTGCAAATCTGGTTGGGACTAATGGTTTGGTCAGTCCGTCGACTAGCTGGTCTTTGTTTGAAATAAATCGAACCTCTAGTGTCTTTTGTTGAACTTTTTCCCGAACAAAGTGGTAATCGATTTTCACATGTTTTTTTACGTGCATGGAAGACCGGGTTGGCGGCAAGATATGTGGCTCCGATGTTATCGCACCAAAGTATCGGCTTTTGAGATAGAAAAATCCCAAGTTCACGCATTAGTGACTGTAATCAAAGTGACTTGACTGTTGCATGTGCAACTACACAGTACTCGGATTCAGTGCTTGAGCAAGGCACAGTTGGTTGTTTCTTTGAACTCCAAGAGACCAAGTTATCATAAAAATAAATACAAAAGCCAGAGGGACTGGAGTTTGGGCCATCAGCAAAGCTGAATAAGCGTTGGCTGCGAAGATATGGGACGATTTGTGTTTTCCATAGGAGGTAGTTGTCTTTTGTGAGCTTGACAGTGACAAGACTATGGATGCTAACTGGGTTGATTGAGTTGGAAGGGGGTGTGGCCATATTTTTGGATCAAAAAAAAAAAAAAAAAAAAAAGGACAAGGGTCACTTTTTAGCTCTTGATACCATAAAAGATGACATGAATATTGGAAGACTCTCTCGTAAATCTCCGCCAGCGAGAGGTGGTGCCTTTTATATATTTGTCAACATACAAAGTATACAATTGTCAATAAGCAGAGTATACAAATATGGTAACGATCTGTCCTAGTGTAATAAATTTACCATGGCTAATTTACATCATAGGAATATATTGAGGCACTACATAAGGTAAGCTTTCCAAACAATATTGCAGATCCCGTAAGACTTGGTGCAAATTGATTCAGTCAAAATATTGCAGATTGCACAAATTATGGGTGGATTGATTTAGTCTTTGCTGTCAACAGGATTTTCGACTATTTCCTTGACACGGCCCTGCAAGCTCATCGTGGAGGGACACACATTAAGCTTGGATCGGAGAAGTGCGAATCTGGTTGACACTAATGGTTTAGTCTGTCCGTCGACTAGCTGGTCTTTGCTTGAAATAAATCGAACCTCCTGTGTCTTTTGTTGAACTTTTTCTCCAACAAAGTGGTAATCGATTTTTACATGTTTTGTACGTGCATGGAAGACCGGGTTGGCGGCAAGATATATGGCTCCGATGTTGTCGCACCAAAGTATCGGATTTTGAGATAGAAAAATTCCAAGTTCGCGCATTAGTGACTGTAACCAAAGTGACTCGGCTGTGGCATGTGCAACTGCGCGGTACTCGGCTTCAGTGCTTGAGTGAGCCACAATTGGTTGTTTCTTTGAACTCCAAGAGACTACGTTATCACCAAAATAAATACAAAAGCCAGAGGGACTGGAGTTTGTCCCATCAACGAAGTTGAATAAGCGTTGGCCACGAAGATATGGGACGATTTGTGTTTTCCATTGGAGGTAGTTGTCTTTTGTGAGCTTGACAGTGACAAGACTATGGATGCTAACTGGGTTGATTGAGTTGGTAGGGGGTGTGGCCATATTTTTGGATCGGAAAAAAAAAACAAAAAAAACAAAAAACAAAAAATACAGGTGTCACTTTTTAGCTCTTGATACCATAAAAGATGACATGAATGTTGGAAAACTCTCTCGTTAATCTCTGTCAGCGAGAGGTGGTGCCTTTTATATATTTTTCGACATATAGACTATACAATTGTCAATAAGCAGAGTATACAAATATGGTAACAATCTGTCCTAGTGTAATAAATTTACAACAGCTAATTTACATCAGAGGAATATATTGAGGCAC
>QGSO01029897.1:0-15365 GCA_011037825.1 Carya cathayensis | reverse complement strand
TGCCGAAGGGGATGGAGCCGAGCTAGATGGCTGAGAGCTGGAAGGCCTAGAGCTAGAAGGCTGAGAGGAAGGTGCGGGAGGATGCTCAACACGGATAGGATGCGGAGTGGTGTGAGCACGACTAAGCTGCACTGTCCTACGACCAATGGGAGCCTTAAGTGCTATTCTAGGCTCTTGAGGGAGAAAGGCAACAGACTAGGAGAGAGCTATCCGGGTGATGAGACAGGCAAACGGCAAACCAGTCCGTTTCTTGGTGAACTGAAACGCCTCAATGATGACCCGACATAGAAGAGATCCTAGATCAAGATGGACATCATTGATCAAGGCAAACAGAAGAATGGCGCGGTCAAGACCCACGTCACTCTAATGACCCGTAGGATATAGATTTGTAAGAACAATCCTACTCATAATGAGGTTATCAGGTGTAAAAAGAATAGTTTGGAGAGGGCTCTTCCCTTTCCAATGACTGACCCCACCACAAAGACAGCTAGCAATAGCTTGTGGAGTAGGAGGAGATGTCCGTGTATATGGATAGTCAGGATAAGGCACACGAGGGGCATTCAGCAAGTGTGCTATCATGCCCGGAGTCACCTGGAAGGTAATGTTCCGGAGACTCACGTCAAAGGAGTCATCAATGGAAATACCCCGTATGTTGGAGTAAAACTCCCGAACCATCTCCACAGAAGGAGTGGGATGACCAGTGGTCAAAGCCTGCCACTGGCGAGACTCAAATATATGAGGGATTATGGTCTCAGAAAGCTCACCGAGGGAGACATCACGCTCAACAATGGATGTACGTTGAGAAAAATTCTGAGTGTACAGCTTCTGAGCTTGTGCACTATGGAAATGAGCGTGAGCGGGTGCAGAGGGGTTGTGGCGAGGACGAACTCGTCGAGACGACATGGCTTTTGGCTGTAGACAGAGTCAGTGACGTTAGACAAAGCTAAAGGTGATGTGACGACTTGATGGATGCATGTCTAAAATGCCAAATGCATGAGGATGATAAAACTGACCAACTAACCATGTGATGAACACATGCTAACACGATAATGACAATCATGCCGACCATGACACAACAACAATGCCAACCAACCATGCTCATGAAAAAGAGACAAAAACCATTTTGGTAATCCCAACTGAGTTAAGGTTGGGAATTTTGAACTCAATACACAATCCATGTCCTTTCTAACACAAAACACATTCAAACCTAATGCAATTCCAAGACAAAAGACGACCCAACACTAGGATATGCATGAAATAGGTATATGAACAATGCTATGCTAATACATGATGAAAATGATTAAACAAAACTCATTTAGGCATTTCATCAAACACTTGGAGTGCATCCAAGTGGGAAATTCGGGCAACACCCCATGGGAGGTTCAAAAACCTCCTAAATACATCCAAATAACCACAACAACTCCATAGGAGTTTCAACCAACCCAAAATACAAGAGATTTTTCAAGGGTTTCACTCCAAAGGGAGCAATCCGAAACCCACGTAAATAATAAAGAAAAAACCCCAAAACAACAAACCATGAATCCGAAATATAAGCAAAGAGAAAGAGTTTTACCTTGATTTTGAGAAGATTATGGAAGAAAAACAAGTTGAAACCGAGGAGATTTGAGTGATGGAGAGAAAACGCACGAAAACTATTTGGGAGAAAAAAAACTGTGCATTTCAGCTCGAGCGGCGCTGGGCTTTATACCAGACATTCGCTCAAGTGAACTTAAACCCTCGAGCGAACTGTCGAGCGAAGTTCGCTCGAGCGGAGTCGAGCGGAGTGTCGAGCGAGACCTCCAGATTTTGCAATTTTTCCCAGTTTTGAAACACACACCACTCACAAGACTCACATGACTTTGACAAACACTAGGGAAGTCAATTTTCAACCCAAGAATACATATCAAATGCAGAGAAGCAATATATTCTCACAAAACACGCAGGTAAAAACAAAGTATCTCAAGTAATGAAGACATGCGTGTTTAACCGGTCCTTGCTCAATCAAGAAATTTCAACCGATAAGCGTGAGCGGGGTTGGGCTGAACAAGAAATCATAAATGCTTGGGAAGTTCTTCCAAGACACAAAAAGTCAAACCCAATGCTGCTAGGACCTAAATCCTTCTGTTTGAGTACTTGTTTCAGCATATTCTGTTTTTCACTTTTTTTTGTTATTTTTTTATTATTTATTATTTTTTATTTTACCAACATCACTTTTTCTTTTCCTTTTGATGTGCCATATTTTTGCACAAGAGAATCATGATGAGGTCATCTAGCCCGTGGTCAATTCTGTGTGCAAGTAGAGCTTCCTACCACTTTTGATTGCCTCCCCAATACTCACAAGTGGCGAAATGTCAATTAACTGAGCCAGGAGTGAAGTGTGTGATGCTAGTCATAAATTACACAGGATACTCATGTTCCAAACCTTTGTGAACCATAAGTATATGATACAGATCTCAAAAGATGCATGCCCTTAGATTTTAGAATTAACAGCCCCACCATTATATAACACAATCATGGAGTGCATGTATAGACAGCAATCAACAGCGAGGGAAACCTAACAACTAACAAACACACAATAAACACCAACAACAAAATAAAACAAAAATGCATGTAAGTATGTAATGCATGTTTGCATGACTGTTAGTCTACAGCACAAAAACCATGTGTGGCTCGCGTCTTCCCCTTTTTGACGATCCACCTTGGTACCCCTTTTCTTGAGTAGGGCTTTTCAATTGACATAGTTTGCCTCCTTAGCTCAAAACAGTTTGGTCGGATGTGACCAATCTTACCACAATGATGACACACGGGGCTTGCTTTGTGAACTCTCCGTCTCAAGAAGGTTAAGACATTCATAGAGCCATTAATGAAATTCTTATCCCTTCTAGAAGGATAAGCAGCTCTACTATTAACAAAAGTAGGAGCATGCACAAAGTGTCTCATTAATTTAAAGCAGTTTGGTCTAACATGGCCAATCTGTTGCGAGCTCTTTGTCGTTTGGCAGGTGGAACAGACTTTTGCACTTGCACAGACTTCTTACCCTTTCCAGATGGATGTGTCTTCCAATTCTCAGTCATTGCAAGAACAAACGTTGTTTTTCTTGCATTTTTATAGGAGGCTTTCGAGGTTGAATGAGCATTAGGATTCTCTTCACAGTAGCCTAGACCACTTTTATCACTGTGGGACTTTCCTAAACTTAGGAGTTTGTCAAGCTGATTTGTCCCAATGGAGAATTTCTGCAACTTAGTATTTAACAAAGTCAGCTCACATTCATGAGTTGTCACTTTATCTTCCAAAGTCACATTCCTCTTTTGTAACTCATCCGTCAGACCAATGGCTTCTCCTAGTTTGTCTTTGAGTTCTTCATTTTCCCTTTTGCATAAATCTATTTCCTCAGTATGTGCTTTATTGAGTTTCCTCAATTTCACACATTCTTTATACAATTTCTCATAGATTTCCTGCAACTCATCTTCATTTACAGAGTCATTTTCAGAAACGCTCTCAATTTCAAACCTAGATTCATTACTATGACTTTTGCCTACAACAGAGGAAGTGAAAGCCATGTAATTGAGATTTTTCTTCATGGAAGAATTCTCTTGTGAGTCACTTGACTCAGACTCACTTTCAGTCAAGGAAGCAACCTTAGCTTGCTCTTTTGCTTTCTTGTAATTTGCACACTCAAATCGAATGTGACCAAAACCGTGACATTCATGGCACTGAATACTGTCCTTGTCAGCTCCAGTATCTCGCTTATTTCTCTTTTCTCGGTTTTCAGAACTTGAACCCCTGTTAAACCCTTTGAACCTTCTCCTCTCCTGTCCCGGGTTTTTCTTAATAAACATCTTCCTGAATTTTTTAGCATAAAAAGCTATTTCCTTGTCACTCATGGCAAGTTCATCGGAAGATTCATCAAACTCCTCTCTCATAGCTTTTAGGGCTATGGACTTGTTTTTCTTATCCAAGGGAAGAGTATGTTCATAGGTTTGGAGGGAGCCTACCAACTCTTCAATTCTCATAGCATCCACATCCTTGCTCTCTTCAATAGCCGTGACCTTAGGGCGAAATCCCTCAGGAAGGGATCTGAGAACTTTTCTCACAACCCTATTCTCAGGAATTCTGTCCCCTAGATTAAAGCGAGAGTTGACGATATCATTTAGTTTGGCATAGAAGACATCAAACATTTCATCATCCCTCATTTTCAATTCTTCAAAACTAGTGGTCAACATTTGAAGCTTAGAGTTCTTGACAGCCTGGGTACCTTCATGAGTGATCTCAAGAATATCCCAAGCTTCTTTGCAATTTTGACACATTGATATCCGTTTGAACTCTTCTTGGGACACAGCCATGAAGATGGCATTCAGCCCTTTGCTATTCCAACCACATTCACTTATTTCATCCCTGGAATAATTTTCTACACTTTTGGAAGTTTGAACTCCATTAACAATAACCTTTGGTTCTGTCCAACCATTTGTTATGGAAAACCACACTCGTTCATCCATAGATTTTAAGAAAGCTCTCATTCGAACTTTCCAATAAGCGTAGTTGTTTCCATCAAAATATGGTGAAGATGTGAGTGATTGAGACCTATCCATTTTAAACCACTACAGCAGGATCACACTCAGGAACTGAATCCTAGCGGAGTGAACCCGCTCTGATACCAATTGAAAAAGTAGTTTTTTGGCTTTCTTTGTTTTGCAGGTTGTTTTGGTTCTTGGCGGGTTCTTGTTTTAGAGCTGGTTTTTGTTTTGTGGGGCTCTTTGCTGTTGTTTTAATGTTTGTAGTTTGTTTTGTTTCGGTAGTTTTTGATGCCTGGGTTTGGTCTTCTTGGTTTTATCTGTAACCCCCAGGTGTCCTTTTTGTAACCACGGTTTTCCTCCGCCATAAGTGAGGGCTATTTAATAAACTTGGGACGGGGCTGCTATGTGGGTGGCTACCGGCTCTTCTTAAAAAAAAAAAAGTTATAAACTAAGCAATTTTAAAGACTAATTTCTAGTTGAGATGAATGGCATACTGCAGACAGTTTTATATATATAGCATCATTTCTAGTCTGCAATTTTATGCATGGTGGTCTGGAATTCCTTTCGATCATTGGTAGTCACTTTGATTTTGTATGTAATTTGGTGGAATGTTATACGTACACACTTTCATAAATAGGGTAGAAAAACTCTATCATGTGCAAAACCAAATGTAGGCATACAAAACCAGATGACAGCCAATTAAATTGATCAGGATATATATATTTGTGTGTGTGAAAAACATAATATGTGCAAATCAAATGGAGACACATAACTCAGAAAAGTGTACCAAATATATAAAGTTGTTGTCTTACCTTGAATGTTTATGGTCATGCCTCAATATAAGGATTTGTAATCCATCCAGCGCAAATGAATATAATCAATCACCAATATGCATGCGCGGTCTGAGTTAGGAAATTTCCACAGATGAAGAGGGGAGATTCTAGGTCCATTTGAGACACGCAAAATAGAAGGTTGTCCCATATATTTTACACCCAAATTTGAGGGGGGAAAAATATCACCAGAAAATTCATCCCCATTGCGCCGTAAATCCCTAAAAGCAAACAACCAGGAAAATATAAATCTGCGATATGGGCAAACGCCGTAACAACCATTCGGGTCGCGTACCAATTTTTCTCCGGCAGTCAATTAGACTGCAGCTAACTTCAATCGCGATTCTCAAATCGCCGAGATGAAGTTTTCTCATACCGACGAACAGACAATCGCAGGGAGTACCCAACGACTTTGCGGCGAGAAAACCGATTGGGTGGAAAGAAATTGTGGCAACAACGCCCCTGCCTTTCTTGGCATGTAGATCGACGGAAAGAGCAGCATTTCTTCGGCAGTTCCGTTTCGGCGAAGAATAGAGCATATGTCAGGCTAATTTCCTGGCGGTTTGCCTCCGATGAAATAACCGTGGTTGTTGGGAGTTTGCCACAGTTTTGTTGATTTTTGCTGCAAATATCGAGCGCCGTAAAAGGTAAGATCTCTTGTAGTGCCGCCGTCGTATGGATTCGCCGGAAGGGATTTTAGTTGTAGGTGAGTAAGAAATCGACTGAAACACAAACGGAGGGAAGAGGGTGAAGTGAATAACTCGAGGCCGCGGGGAGGGAAATAAAAATGGTCTTTTGGCGCCTGGAAAATAATTCAAGATATTGCAGCGAAAATTATCGCCGCTAAAATAAATATATGTGCTGGGATATTTTAAATGACACTTCTCGCCACTACAAACTGGATTTTGCCCAGCGATTAATAAGTCGCCGCTATATCACATATATTGCGGCGAAGTTTTTGCGGCAGCACTAAAGTCGCTGGGAAAAGCCCAGATTCTTGTAGTGATATATGAATTGCTTCGAAAGTGATACTAATACAAATTTAAGAGATAATGATACTCTTACTCCTTTGGATAACCGATCACAAAATGCATCAAATATTAACTTGTCTAGTGACACAAGTCTCTATTCTCGTAAAAGGAGAGCAAATAAGGACCTTTGAGTAGTGTGAGACCATTTCACTAAAATAAATGGATGCCCTTTAAATGACCCACAAGCGGAGTGTAAATATTGCCCAAAGATTTACTTTTGTCATCCCAAAAGACATGGTACATCAAGTATGTTGTAGCATCTTGGTACTTGTAAACAACATCCTCATAGAATCAGACTTACGGATCAACAAAATATGAGTCGTGGGGGGGCCTCTTGAGGGAGTTGGAGATAGTGATGTTAGCAACTCGGCAAATGCACATAAGTTTTATTCGAAAAATGTACGAATGGCAATTGCTGAAATGATCATTTGTGATGAGCTTCCATTTTGGATAGTAGAAGCTCAGGGATTTAGAAAGTATGTAGATCTCTTGAACCAAGGTTCCAAGTGCCATCTCGAACCACTGCAGCGAGAGACTGTATTAAACTATTTAAAATGGAGAATGAAAAGTTAAGGAAAATATTTAAGACGGTTGGACGGTTTAGTTTAACCACTGACACATGGAAGTGGATTCAAAACTTATTTATATGTGTCTTACTGCACACTTTATTGACTCTGACTGGAAACTGCACAAAAGAATTCTAAACTTTTGTATGATCCCTAATCACAAAGGAGAAACTATTGGAAAGTGTGTAGATTTATGTCTACAAGATTGGGGCATTGACAAAATCTTTACTATTACAGTTGATAATGTTTCTTCAAATGATGTTGCCATTGAATATTTGAGAAAGTTCATAGGAGGTCATTTGTTTGAAGGGAAATATATTCACATCAGGTGTTGTGCCCATATAATGAACCTCGTTGTGAATGATGGGCTAAAAGATTGTGATGATTCAATCACAAGGGTGCGCAATGCAGTTAGGTATGTTAGATCATTTTTCGTAGGAATGGAAAAATTCAAAAAGTGTATAGAGAATGAGAAAATTGATTATACAAAATTGGTATGCATTGATGTTTCCACGAGATGGAATTTGACTTGTCTAATGTTAAAAGTTGCATAAACTTATAAAAAAACTTTTTTTGCGATTGGAGAAAGATGATGATTCTTTTCTTTGTTATTGTCGTAGTGTGAACTTGGGCCCCCTAACTCTAGTGATTGAGAGAGAGTTAGAGTACTGATAAAGTTTTGAAAATTTTTTATGATGCTACTGTGAGACTTTCTAGCTCTTTATATGTCATATCTAATGCATATTTCTAGGAGCTTTGTGGCATACAATCACATTTGTCAAAAATGAGTCAAAGTAATGATGCAGTGTTGAAATGTATGGCGGAAAATATAAAGATTAAGTATGACAAATATTGAGGATCAATTGAAAAGACTAACTTAATGATATTTATTGCTGTTGTTCTTGATCCAAGATGCAAATTTAGTCTTTTGCATTTTTGGTTCAAAAAGATATATGGTGGTAATTTAGTCTAATAAATTATTACAATAGTGAAACACTTGATGATTGACATTTACTGGGAGTATAATATTGTGTATGGGAGTTCAAGTGGAGTTTCCTATTCTGAGCCTCATTCCTCAGTTGATCCTACTATGATTGGTTCTGATTCTCGACAGAGTTTTTGGATTGAGTATGAGCAAGAAATTATTGAGTCTAATTTGATGAAAAAATCGGAGATCGATCAGTACTTAGAAAATGGTTGTGAGGCACGAGTTCCAAATTTTGATATTTTGGAGTGGTAGAAGATCAATGAAGTAAAATATCCTATTTTGGCAAGAGTTGCACAAGATAAATTGGCAAGAGTTGCACAAGAGTCAGTCTTTAGTGCAGGGGTCATGTGCTCGACCTATTTCGTAGTTCACTATCTTCAAGAACAGTCAAGACACTTGTTTGTACACAAAATTAGTTGAAGGATTCAATACCCATTGATCTCCGTGCCTCCTTGGATAATATTGAAAGCTTTGAGACGGAATTGGGTAAGGAATTTATTTCTTATTTACATATTTATTAAACATTTTCATAAAATTTATTTTTATATCATTTTAATAATTATCATGTGCTTTTTTAGAGTTTGGTCCAAAATCAAGCTTTGCTTATGATGATGAGATTGAGGAGTAACTAAAGGCTTATGGTCTGCATGAATGATATGATTTTCATTTTCACTCATTTGTAAATGATTTGCATGAATTAAAAATTCTGATTTGATCTTTCAAATGTTATTTCTAAACCTTTGATATTGGATTTGTAGATTCAATTAAAAATTTCTTACATTATTTCCTTTACATTATTTCTTACATTATGATTTGTAGATTCCTTTACTAATATTGGATGGATAAAGTGTAGATTATGAAATGGATGAGGCCCACAAAATGGTGGATTAAAATGGAATGTAGGTAGTAGCTTTGGAAACCCAAGGATGAGTGGAGGTTTTTGAATTATAAGGGATGCAGGGGGATTTTGTTGCTGCCATCTCAACAAATTATTTCTTTGTTTGAAGTCACAAAAGATTGAAAAAGCAGGAACTCCCTAACAAACAAATATTTATTTTGCAGTTTTGTTAGAAAAAGATGTTTATTTTGTAGTTTTTCTCTTGATAAATTTGAACTAGTGTTTTGCTTACTCCTTAGTAATGAAATGATATTGATTTGAATGGAAAAGAGACCAAACAGATAGAATGGATGCATAATTTGATCAAAACAGAAATGAACTCACCTGGAAAACAAAAAAAAACAAAAAACAAACTGATCCATCCGTACAGACCCGCATGTACGGGGTGGGTCGGGTTGGCGAGATTTGACATTCGGGTCGGGTCAGACCAAGCACAGATCCGACTGGGCCTCATCGGGTTGCAGGCCTAGTCTCAAGAACACTACGAACTAGGTAGCCCAAGGATCTATTGAGAAGGTAAAATATTTTTTTAAAATTTTTTATGATTTGTTTTCATTATTTTTTTATATTTTTAAATATATTTTTAAAATAATTATACTATTATTAAAAAATATTTTTTAATCATTAAATAAATAATAAAAAAATAGAAATACACATTTCGGAGAAGTGTTCAGGATCTCAAGTATTTCTCCGCTACAAAAGGAATGTAAACATGGATTATTATTATTTAATCAACTATATATTCTTAAATATTTTTATATATTTTTAATTATGTCATTTTAAAATATAATTCAAATATACAATACTTTTTAAATTTAAATTTGTTACTTTTTTATTTAATAATTATGATTTTTACAAATTTTTAAATAAAATATAAAAATAATACAACCTTTTCATCTAATAGAACGACTTTTTCAAAATTTAAAATAAAATAATAGTAAGAAATTTGAATAATATTAAAAAAATCTGAAAAATTTGAATTTTTATAAAACTATAATACTTTTAGAAAAAATTTGAATATAATTTTTTAATACTATTTTAATTTTAAAGTTTGTAGAAGTTATAATGAAAAAGTTGTAAATATTATATAATGATCAAATGAAAAATTCGAAATTCAAAAATGTTTATGTTTGAGTAATGTTTAGAAAAGAAATTGTGATAAATTTTTAGAAGGGTTGAGAATTTCTCAACTTATGATTGGGGATGTTTGGAAACAATTTACGTTTTCTCTCATTTTATTTTTTACCCAAACACTATTTAAACACAAAAACTTTCAAATTAATATTACAACATTTTCAAACTAAAAAATGATAATATGACTACCATCATGAGAGGGGAATGGTCCCGAGGTGGCTTGAAAGAAAAATTATCATCATGAGAGTGTATCCACACTAATATCATGACCAGGTTTAAGAGTGATAGGGAAGTGATTAATTTCATGAAGTAGAGTGGTATCACCCAAATTAGAGAGGATAGGTATTTTCCATCCAGTCGAGGAGCAAACATCTTTTAGTTGAAGTTGAGAATTGTTGACATGGAAACCTTTATAACCTAAGGAACTAGTTCCCGTCCAGTTATCATACCAGAAATTTATAGCACCCTCCCTAATTTTTCATTGACTTTCTTGGTGAATGATGGGGAGGTAACGACATATAACTTTCTAAAACTAAAATAATAGGATTTAACTTTTATAGTGTCAAGCGAGCGAGCGTTTCTCATGTATATTTTATGAAAAAAAAGTAGTCCAAGACGAAATAGAAGTAAACTGCAAGCAAGTTTACACTAAAGGGCTTTGAGGACATCATGTGAGTTTCTAATATGGTAATACCCAAGCCTCCTTTAAGGATAAGGCGGGAAATATGATGATAAGAGATCCAATTTTTTTTGTATTACCCTCGAAGATGCCCCAAAAAATTGTAGCAAGAGCTTTATGGATAGAGTAAGGATATTTTTGGGTGGATTGAGGACAGAGAGAATATGAATAGGAACACATGTAAGAACAGATTTAATCAAAGTTAACTTCCCTCCCATGGATAATAAACGACATTTCCTCTTTATTTTGGTCTCCACAAGTGACATGAAAATGAAAAGTTGGCATTTTCATAAGCAACTCTTTAAAAACATTGTTATAAGAAAAAAGATTATTTATGACGAATTATTTAAAATGAAAATAAATATTTGCAATAAGAACCTACTATTTTGGTAAGAAATGAATAGTTGTGATGATCGAGAATGTACTTAATTCGTAATAGTTGTATAAATGATCTCACCGAATTTTTCTTCCAATAGGTCTTACCATTTTCCAAATCCCATTTTATGAGCTTTGCAACTTATGATCTTTAAGAGTACATTTCTCAAACTTCTCAAAAACTTTTGAGAGAATCTTACATTAAATCTCCCTAAACATTCAGATAAAGATTAATCGCCTTTAACTAATATTGCTTGAGCTGCCTTTGTTTTGTTTTAATTTATTGATCAAGAGAAGAATGATGGATATATATAAAGATAATATTTAAGTGAAAAATATCCTTTTCATCCTCCAACTATCATTAATTTTATATTATGAAAAGTCAAATTATTTCTTCCTTGACAAATCAAACAATCAAGTTATCAGTCAGAATTTGACCATTTTTTCTTCAGTTATTGGACAGATGTTGTTCTTTTTCATCATTACCTAATGCACGTGATCGGTGGGAACCTTATAAAAGAAATGATTCGTACATCTATAAATTAATACCTAAGTACATGATTACGTAGTACTTAATTTAATATAATTATGTAAGCCATATAAAAATTAAAAATATTTTTTTATGTTAACATCATATTAATATTTCGAAAGTACTATTAATTAAAATTTGCTAAGGTTAAATAAGGTAGAGAATCTTCATCAAGCTAGTTGGAATCGTGCAAGGAGCGAGTGAGATCTAGGATTAGAGAATCAGGGAATTTTAACGTCTCTCTGAAAATACGAACTCAGAGAAACCTAAACGCACTCATGCATATATGTAATTTGCTTTGGATCGATGATGAAGTCAATTACACAAATTGTAAACCTCATAAATATGATGGTCTCGATAGGATTCCAAACAAATAGATTTGAAAATTTTAGGTTAGAAATATTGAAATTACTTGATTATAATTGGATGGAAATACGAGTTTAATGTCTCCATTTATCCCATTCCTTTTGAAATTTTTAAGAAAATCAGTGGGAATTAGTTTTATGAAAAATAAATCTTCCTCATGACTAAAGATTTTGGAATATATTCCAAGCAAGCGTAGGTACCATGGATCAACACAAATATTAATAATCGGAAATGAAGAAAGCTAATAATAGAAGAAACTTACCAAAGATCTTACATTTTTGGCGTACAATCCAACTTAAATAGATCATGAAGATATATCCATAAAACGCGTACAGATACCTCATTCATAATTAACACCTATCTTCCATCTGAATATGATAGATGTTAATGGCCAGAGTTGCAATTTGCTAAATATCATGTGGCTTTATAAGCCTTCAAGACCTTTGGCAAACAGTGAAGCAAACACTTCCATTTCAGGTTTCTTCAAAACCAAACCTACTTCGATTTCTCCAGCACCATTCCTAGTTTCAGAAATAGATATAGCCCCTGTTTTATCTATGGATATGATGTCCACCTTCATTGGCTTTCCCCACCCAAAATCAGTACTGTAAAGCTCAAATCGAGGTGAGCCTGCAACGCCAATTACTCTAGCATTCTTTACGGTGAACAGTTTTTCCAACAATTTTTCAGCCCCACTTAGGACACCATCACCTAAACTTCTGATAGCTTCGCTTATAGCCTTTACCACATTCGTCGTCCCCTCTTCTCCCAAAAGCTCGTTTGCCTCTAAACTGGCCCGACGACCTGCTACGCAATTCCCAAAATAAGTCCCAGGGATAGGATCCTCTAATCGATGCCTGGCATCCACACTAAAGCCAAAAAGGTATTTGGTGTCCCTTAGTCGTTCTGCCTTCGCTAGACAAACAAACGTGTAGGCACAAGTTAGTGTATACGTCGACAGGTGCAATGGTTGCTTTTGCTTATTCTCTTCCTCCAGCATGCTTGTCATGATCAATTGCCTGAGCTTTTCCAAATTGGCACGAGTCAACTTGAATGTGCCTCGAACCGTATCCGGTGGAGTTTTTAGTTCCCATACCATTAAGCTCTTGTTGTTTGGACCATTCTCGTTCATCCATTGGTTCAGGTAGATTGCTTCCAGCCCAGTCGGATCCTTGATGACCATCCTGTCATAGCACGGTGTTAGCTCCGGCACCAAGGACAGAGCATCTCCGCCAAGTTTGCATATGCGAGCCCATGACTTCATAAACATGGTCGAACTTCTCCCGTCAAGAACGGCATGGTGTGCGGTGATTCCAATACAAAACCCGCAGTTTGAGAACGTTGTGACTTGTAAAGCTAATACCGAACAAGCTTCGGTGGAAGTTGCCAAGTGGGGTACTAGAGGATGGTATTCGACAGCTTTGACAAAGTTGTCGCGTGAGAGATAGTAGAAGTTGGCGTTAGACTCAGCTACATAAAGGGAAATTGCATCGCCCTCAGCATAATTTATGATCGGTTTATGGGAGTCTTTCGGCCAAATGAGGGTACCGGAAAGTGGAAGATATTGTTGGAGGGTGAGGGAGAGTGAATCTTTGAGTTTTGGAAGAATGGTATCCAGGAAAGGTGTTTGAGTATGAGAGGTTTCGTAGAAGAAAATACGTTGAACTGGAGCAAATCTTAGCCAGAGGATATCAAAAAAGGTAAGAGGAAGAGTGGTTGGAATGGCCGAGACACTAGTCACTTTCTGTGGGGGAGACACCCTACAAACCTCAAGAATTTTAACTGTGTTTTTGGTCGCCATCAAAGGGGAGAGAGATGCAGAAACCCAATGGCCGTAAACCTACGCTCCTCCCAATAAGTGCTATTACTCCCGAGACTACGACGCATTACAAAGTTGTAGAATCAGTTCGACATGATTTAGTGCGATGCTTTTGACCGATGAATAATTTGATGCAACGTTAATACGTGGCGGCAACAGCCACCATCCTAAATAAATTTCAATGTCAGAAAGATGAAATTAATGGCTAGCTGCTAATTTGGCACTGTATGGCTGACCTGAATTCCTTCCAACCACTTACGTGAAAAATAATCCGTTTCATTTAATTTGAGTATTGTTAGCACATTACTAGTGGTTCAATAAAATGAAATTATAGTTAAAGAAAAGATAAAATATAAAATAAAATTTTATAATGGACTCAATAAATCTACAATAAATTTAGCTTTCAACTAAGTGGCTGGTCAAATTTATTGAGACAAACACACTAACTAAATATTATTTTAAGAGTAAAATAATGCTGGATTCTTCTTTCACTTTAATATTTCTGGTTTTATTTGTTTTTTTGATGCGATTTCTACAGCTTGCATTCTCAAGCTTCTTTCACATTTTTAATACGATTGTTACTGCATTTAAACCATCAAGAGGGTATAGAGTACATCAAATTAATAAATAAACACATAAAAGAAGTTATAATATTTGCAATTTATTAAACATTTACTGTTGTCCAAAAAATTAATATTTTAATAAAATGGTGAAAGATTTGTTGAGTCTAATATTTGGTGTTGTAAAAAGTGACTAGCTAAAATTTATAAAAGTGAATTGTTTAGCTAAATTTTAGTTAAAATTTGTTGAGCCCACTACTAGTGCTCTTAGGCAGCGATCCAGTTTGACAGCTAGGCATATCCATTAGCAAGTTGTTTTTTTTTTTAAATTAATTATTTAATATATTTAAATATTTTAAAAAAATAAAAAATATATCAATATATTAAAAATTATTTTTTAATTATTAATTAAAAAAATTAATACATAAACGGTTAAAATAAAAAAACCAACGTAAGTAACATACTGATTTTTTCCTTTCATTTCTCTTAAAATGAAAAGATGCGAATATCAGTAAAATATTTGGAATTAAAATATTTTATTGAATTTTTAAAAAATAAAAATAAAAAAATATTTAAATATAATTTTAAATAAAAAATACTCGTCCTATTGAGAAAAGCTACTCATTTTAATTTTTAATGGTTAAGAGCATCCCCATTCAGGGCTGCATATTACCGTTTTTCCTATAATTTAGGGATAAAATTAGGGTTTTGGTGAAAACCCCCCCATCCCGATCCCCATTTTGCGGCTTGAGTTTCCGGCCTGTATTTGGCTCCTATTTCGATGCCTTCCGTCCTGCGTGTTCTTCTCTCTCGCTAAGGTAATCGGTTTGCTTCCTCCCTCCTACATTTTCCGATCGATTGCACAGACGATTTCGGTAAGTGAGATTATTAATTTTTTCTCTTCTCTGGTTGTTTGGCTTCCCCGATTTTCTTTCCATTTTCCTCTTCCCCCCTCTCTCTCCTTCTCTGTTTCTCTCTTCCCAGTTTTCTTCCTCCCAACGCCATGATCAATTTGTGAGAGCTCCAAATTCGGGAAGGTATGTGGCTTTTGTTATTTATGAGTTGATGATGAAATT
>QGSO01029582.1:0-11505 GCA_011037825.1 Carya cathayensis | reverse complement strand
TATTTTAGTTGTCATACTTCTTTTGTTTCCAACTCTATATTTGTATTCGGAATTGTTGTTTTGAAGCTGAGAGTCAGGTACAGAATTTGCTCGGCTTTACTTCTACCAGTAGCTGGTAACAAGGTACTTTGCTTTTTTGTCTTTTCGCTTTTCTTAACCCTTTAAAGCATTTGTAATTTATTTTATTAAATTGGTTGGGAAGGGCTTGAGTCTTTAGTTAACTAGCAAAAAATTAGGCCCAACTTTCTGAGTTCGATCATCTTTAGCACATATTGGTCATCTCTTTTGTTGTGTGTAAGCCTTTCACTCCAGGTGAAAGTCTCCAGGTGAAAGTGTTCCCCTCAACATTAATATATCTATAATTTTTCCTCGATTTCTACCCTTCACAGTAGTTGAAATTCTTTTACTGTGTTTTTGCCATGAAAATTAAGTAGGAATTTTTAGAATATAGATGATTTAATTGGAGTAACATGTACTTGAATTTTGAGATTACTGAATAATTTCTCCAGTTTTCCATCTTGGATCAGATGATTCCAGTGAAGGCAGTTTCATAAATGTTGGACGTTGCCAATTCATAGACAAAATTGCTAGCTGCTAGTTGTGCTTTATGATACATATTGAATATCCACATCCATCAATTTAAATTCAGATTGAGACTAGACAAAAATGCTAGTTGTTGTGCTTTATGATAGATATTGAATATCCAAATCCATCAATTCATAAACAAAAATGCTAGCTGCTAGTGGTTAAGAGATTTTTCTTTTTCTTTTTCAACATAATTTCAAATTGAGACTAGCTGTTGTGCTTTAAGAGATTGCTCCAAGTACTCGCTGGGCTGCTTTGCTTCCTTCTTTTCTAGATTTTTGCGTTTCTTTCAAATGGTCTTGTTTATTTTATTGTTTGTTTATTTATTTATTCTTGCATTTCTTTCTCCTTCAACCTAAAACAATTTTTCTCGTCATTTATAGATCTAGAGATTATGCTTCAGGAAACCTGTGCTTTGTGCGTGTGTATGTCTGATGTTTATTTATAGATCTAGAGATTATGTTTCAAGAAACATGGGTACTTATACACTGCTGGTTGTGCAGATTGTTTGATGTGTTACCAAAGTAAATGGAGTTGAGGGCCTGCATTCAGGGGGGTGATTGGAAGCGAGAACAAGTTGTTGATTTTCATTTGCTATATGTTTAGTTCATGTAACTTTAGCACCTTATGTGGTTGCTAAGCATGAACTGATCTCTGTATATATTGAGATGAATATTGTAAGTTAATTCCACATGAAAATTATGAGAGAATTTGGCAACTTTTTGGTGATATTTGTCTCCATGTGGTTGTATCTGTATTCAGTGACTCTGTAAGTTTGAACTCAAGACCTTGTATTGTTGTTGATTTTAATGCTACATTTTATATGCTGTCTGTTGTGATATTAAGAACTTGACGTATAAAATCAGCTGCAAGAAGATCCACAAGAGCCATGTAGATTAAGATCCACAACTCCACTGCCAAGTGTGTAGATCAATTTTAAATTATAATATAAATTAAAATGTTAATTTAATGAACCTACAGATACCCCTTTTGTACATTATAGCCAAAACATAGGGGGAGTACATGAATTACAATTGATCCATTTAAAAATGATCTACTCCATACAATGTGTAAATTTACGTACAATTTATCCGGACTAAGCAAAAATTATTACAATTATAAAGCATTACTCAAAAACTCCACCCGACACCACTAATGTGTTATTTACTATGTTATTTATTCTGATTCATGAGACCACCCAGCATCATATTCTGTTCGAGAGATATGGCATTGACCAACTTTTTTCCTGTGATTCATTGTCCTTTTGGGATGGGTTGGCTCTCAAGTTGCCATTAGCCTCCAAAGCAGGCCATTCAAATGAAGGGACTAAGAGGGCACCGACAAGTTTTTTTCCCAGAGAATGAAGACCAAGAAACTTCCCTAATCAAAAGCCGAACAAAAAATGAGTCACAAGCTACAATGAGTAAAGAAGGGTAAATAAAATTAAAAAACTATAAGAGAAGACAAAAACTTGCCAATGCTATTACTCTGAAGAGGTAAATAAAAAATACATATAAATTTCCGACAAAAAAGAGAAGTAAAATGGAGAAGCCAATCCGACCATAGATTTGGTCATTGTGATTTTCCAGGTAGATAGTGAGTTTCTAACAATATACCTCATAAATACAAACTACTGCCATATAGTTCACAACACTTTAGCATAATTGAAAGGAACTATAAGAGGTATATAGGCTCACAGTAAATATTTAATGACATTAAATGAAACACCTTCAACTATATATACAAACAATAAAATAACCCATGTTTTTCAATTTCAAAAACAACCCATGCAATTAAATATGATCAGTTGAGAAGTAGTATGAAGAGTGAGAGATTTGGCAAGCTGAGGACATGGGAGGAGGAGGATAACGAGCATGGGTTGGTTCCATTTGTCTGGAAGGAAGAGACCAAAAACAAGATTTAAGAAGCTTGCCATTAGTTGAGATGAGGACACCCTTGGAGGGTGGTATGAGTACGATGAAATGGGTTCAGATTCTGATTTTGAGGACTTTGCCCTTGTGAATGTTATCGACACTAGTATTAGTTTTTCCATACAATTCCATTGAGATCAAAGGGCAGTGAGGATTCTCTTGATTTATTCAATTATTTGGTGGTAAATATTGGAATATCATAATTTAGTTTTGAGTATTGAAAGGTAACTTTGAAGTATGTTGGACTGCTGCTGTTTATGCAAAACAGAATTTTTCTGCCCTTTCCTGTGCAGAACATAAAGGATTGCAATGATATTTCTTTGTTCAAAATCTTGTGCAGCAAGTATTGAATGAAGGCACTTCGAATACCTATATGCTGATAGAATAAACAGGGAGGCATATACCTTTTGTGAGTTTAATAGAAGTCGTTTCTGGCCTTCAAATATGGTTAGTATAAAAAAGTTTTGGTGGGTGTTCATTCGATCATGAATTTAAAAGGATTTAAGAATTTGGTGGGTGTTCATTGCCCCTTCAAATATATACTTTGAATGATATATTAGGATTTAAAGTAAATGCATGGTAAATAAAATAGCTCCTGGTTTTTCCTCCCCTTCATTCTTTCTTCCTATTTTTTTGTTTTTTCAGTCATAATTTATTTTGATTTGTTCTTACTTCTACACTTCGATGCACTACTTCTGTAAGGATTTTCCATTTACTCCATACATAAATGTTTGGGGATCATAGTGATCTGTTAATTATCAAGATATAACTTGTTCTATCTAAAAATGGAGTATTTGCCAGGGATCTAACTAAAAATAGAGAATTTGGCAGGGATCTATCCAAGGAAGAAACCAAGCTTTACCGCAATATTGAACCAAGAATGGAAAATGTTCGTCAAAACTGAATGTATTATTAAAATACAAAGATCTTACCTGAAGTTAACCACCGAGACACCAACACAAAGCTGACGAACAGGGAGATCTACCAGTTCGTGCGAAGACGAGCAGATCCAGTTGTTCACGAGCTGAGCGTGTAATGTTTTCTTCAGAGAGAGAGAGAGGTTAGGAAGGTGAACTGTTAATGGCACTCATGTTCCTCAACATCTGCGATTGCAAGGTCTTCTCTTTGCCTTGACCAAACCCAAAACTTTGGCTTTAAAATCTGAATTCTTCCCTCCTTCCCCTTTCGTCTGCGTTGGGTTTTGCTGTTTTTTTATTAATATAATCTGACCCAGAAGAAATGCCGATGAAGACCCACTGATGGATGGAGAACCCAGATGAAATCTCTTCGACCTTTCCCTCCTCCCCGCATTTTGAGCTTCTCAGATGAAATCTCTGTTTTTCAAAATGAAATTTCATCTTACCCCGCGTTCTCTTTTTTTAATAATATAATATTATCGGCTGACGTGACAACTGCCAGGTTAGCCGCGAGGCCGCGCCGGGGATATGGGACGGTTGTCCCTAGCATTGCTGTTGGAAACTACTACCCTCACTCGTAATTTACGGTCACAAAAAGCATCCAATATTGTTGCCGTAATTTGAAAGTTTTGCTATTATTTATAATTAAATTTCATGCATCCAAACCATGATATATGATGATGAGCTAGCTAGCTAGCATGAGCAGTACGCTAGCTGATCATCCCGCCGGTAACATCAAGGTAATTTCGTGTCCTTTTTTTTTTTTTTTTAAATGAGAGAGTATAAAATGAATGTATGCAGGAAATAAAATTTATAATATTTTATTATAAAGATGAATAAATAACACAATTTTTTTTATTTAATTATATTTTCTCATGCATTAATATATAACGCACAGTTTAAATAAGTTAGAGATAAAAACATCCTTCATGCATCGTCGGAAGTAAATGAGGTGGGTTGTTGAAAAGACAGAAGTGGGTCATGAAGTTTGGTCGTGGGATTGGTATAACAATACGTTATATCATTATTTGCCGTACCAAATATTTGTCATTCAAACTTTAAACCCCAAGATCCCTGGCACATCTAATCTTATTTGGTGGTGATATGGTCAATAAAGGTAATCGTCACTTCTAATCATCTCCCACCACCATTAATTAAATAATTTTCAAGTTTTATCATCACTCCTAATCATCCCCACACCATTGATTAAATAATTTTCAAGTTTTATCATCACTCTTAATACTTTTATTATTTGCTTTAACATTTCCTATAAACAATGAATTTTTTATATATAATGATATTTTCGCATTCAAGTTTTGAATTCATGTGATATTGGGGAGGATATCTCAACAGCTAGCTTTCAAAGATGGAGGGCCCTCCTTGTTTCCATGGTGGGATGCATATGTGACCACAAAAACAATCACAAACACACACATATATACCCACTCCGACCCGTAAAGTATTATCATTACACAACAAAGGAATTCGTCTTTTCTACAGCCATCAAGCCACAAAGCTAAGAAATTTATATTGATGGACTGAAACCGATCTGGACCTCCTATTTTGTATTAAATTTATATTTTTCGTGGGCTTAAATACAAATTTTTTTTATATAAAAATAATGTTCTCATTTTACTTTACTTCTGTATACCTCATTATTTCGTCCATGGAAAAACAAATTTAGAAATGCCACAGTACACTTATGAACAAAAATTGAATAATTGGCAGCATGATAGTGGAAGTGTTTAGAAATAAGAGTGGCAGCATGGAGATGGAAAAATAAAAATAGAATATTGGGAAAAGACTCGGTCACATGGTTCTGCTTTTCTATTCAATTATTATATGAAAAAGTATGCCATAAGGCAATGAACTTTAATAATGTGCATGCATCCATCTTCTCTCTCTTCTGCCAATGAACTTGATATTCCTTCTCTCCTTCAAAAGTTCTACGCACACCTTGAACTTGTCCACACGAAAGAAAGTAGCAGTTGTCTTATTCTTGTAAAGAACATATTATTTTTAATGGTCATCGGCATGATAGTGGAAGTGTTTAGAAATAAGAGTTAAAAAAAAACAAAAACTGGAAGTTGCAGGATCTCTAATCTCAAATTCCTCTGCGTCAAACTTCAGTGCCATAACTGCAAACCCCAACATAGTGATTAGTGACCTATAAAGTCATTACATATTTAGTAATGAACTAATGTGTGGCACACACAAATGACTTCACTATATAAACCAAAAGATATACAACACAGCAATGGGGAGCCAGTTCTCATCGCGATTTCATAAGATAGAGAGAGTGAGATCTGAATGAGTAGTCCGGAGAACAGAGCAAGTTACAAACTAAACAGAGCAGTAATTTTTACAACATGGAGAGATGAAAAACTATTCGTAACAATGGAAAAAGATAAGCCACATTTCAAACAATAACTGCAATTTTATCAATAAAAGGACAACGAAATTTAATCAAAAAGAAAAGCTGCAGAAGTTGCACAGATCCCATACCTCAACTTGTAGTGGTCCACTAAAGCAATTACAATATACCTCCCCGACAAAATATAGGTCGCTTGAGTTGAGAGGCCATGTAAACGTATTTCTGGACCTCTTCATCTCTGGAAAAGAAATTCCAATATCTTCAACAGCAAATCATACTACCAACTCAAATGGAAATCAAAATTCTGGAAAACCAACTAACTCATTCACACGAACGCTTTGATCAGAAATCACGAGAAGAAGAAAGATTATACGTAACAAGGAGCGGACTCTGGACAATGAAAAGCTGAAATGGAAAGAGAAAAGCTAAGATGGGGAGAGAAAGACTCACGGCGGTCGCCGCTGGGCACGGAGGAGCTGGGAGCTTCGGTGAAGGAAGAAGTCTAGTGAGAGAGGATCTGAGGCTGAGACAGAGTGGAAGGAGCAGTTTTCGCCGGCGCGGCTGGACAGTGAAGATGGTGCTGTCCACGGCGGCTAGGTTGCAAGGAAGTGTGCAGAGAGGTCATGGCATGGGGGAGGAGAGAGGGGAGAGGAGTCGAGAGAGAGAGAGAGAGAGAGAAACGAGAGAGAGATATCTGAGAAATGATTGAGATGGTCATATTTTCGTTGCTCAAAGAGTCAAAGGCAAGAGGAACTGAGGGGCAAAAACGTACACATACGGGTAGATATCAATTTTATTCTTGTTTAACTCACATAATATCTTAAGGAAAAATCTTCCTTACAAACATATTTTATGCATAAATTTACACACTAATATTGATATATAAAGTATATATTTAACAAAACGATCTAAATAAAATATGAAAATAATTTTTATGAGATATGAAATTTTCTTATACACGAAAGAAAAAAAAAAGTTACCATTCATTTTCTGTTATTTTTATGATAACTCTTTTTAAGTATCAGGAGACGTGGGGGGTGAGAGTAAAGGCTTTTCAAGTGCTCGCTCAATAGGTTTCAAAAGAAATAAAAAAGTGCTCGCTAAATAGCCGGCTCATATTGTGCCTATTTAGTCCATACATAAAAATACAACACGAGCTGCTGCAAAATCCCAGCCCATTATGAAATCATATTAGTCCACACATAAAAATAGTAAAATACAACACGAGCTACTGCAAAATCCTGTTGATTTTGAAATTTTGACCCCTTCCTAGACTTCACTACTCAATAGATTTATTGGCTCATTCCCAACCATAGCTAACTCATTTCTTGTAGAATTCTTCTTCGAGTCTGAGATGGCTTCGGCATTGGCACCTCCCGTATCGGATTTGACTAAAATTTTTCCTAAAATAAACTTCAATGGCGAGTTTTGATACGTACAAACGGCTATGCATTACCGTCGGGAGTAACCAGGCCCGGAACTTCTTTAAATCAATGTAAGAGCATTGACATTTATTTATGCATATGCATCTATAAAAATATCTCTTTTGGAAATTGATTTTGCTATTCAAGAAAAACTCCTACATTAAATTACGCATGTTTGAGTCAAAATAATAATAAAATATTATTTATTATTATTATAAATTTTTTTCCTAAAATTTATTTTTTATATATATTTTACAATTAGCATCCATACCTACATTTGATATTAATAATACAAATATAATACTAAAAAATATAATTTTTAATATATTATATTAAAAATATAATAAAATGACAAAAAAAATATAATTTATTATAATAATAAAATGAAGGTGAATATGAAAGTTTGTTGTATTGTTGAGAGAGGAAAGGGTTGTGAGAGAGCGAGTGGGAGGAGAGAGAGATAATTAGTAAAATAATATTTGAGGAGTAAATAGTAGATTTTTAAACTTGTAGAAATATTATTTATAGGCATGTAAAATTAAAAAGATGTATAATATAATGTAATCAAATTATGCCAATGTTCTAATGGAAAATTTGCATGGGCGTTGGGCCCCGCATGCATAAGCATATATGTATTTTAGGCCCAGAAATTTTGGGTTGATGCTGAACACATCGATGCCTCTCCCATATTCATTTAGATCCACTGCTGCCTCTAACTTCCTATATGGACTCCCATTCAACGGTATAATGAACCGTCCAACCCTGTGATCATATATTCATTAAATACCCTCGCACAAACTTATTAATTGTAACTTGTAAGATTTTTATTTTTTAAAATTAACCAAGATACAGTCTTTATAGGCCTGTACTATATATGGACGGTCATGATTTTCTTTCACAACAATTTTATATATATGGCAAAATTTAACATACGTATAATATGTTGTTAAGCTAATTACTAATTTTTCATGCAACTGATGATCCAAATCTTGATTAATAATTTTTTGCTTGGAATTTAAGAAACCTAGTTATCTTGATCATTTTTTGTGAATTAAAAAAAAGAAAGGGTACAACTCGAAAACACGAGTTCCAGATTTTTAAAACCGGTTTCATTCTGGTTCGGGCCTAATGGTTCCGATTTAGGTTTACCTGGGATCCCAAGTTAGAACCTGGATGAACAGTACTAGATCTGAGAAGAGAGAAACGCCCAAACCCCAAACCCATTTTGAAAACCATCTGAATACATCATTTCAACTAGAAATTCCGACTACAACATTTCAACAATAAACCATCTGCAAATGTTTATTTCATCAAGAAATTGTACCAATGCACATACTTTTCAGTCAAGGAGCGGGAGTGAGTGGTGGCAACTCATGGGAGAGAGGAGAAATAGAGAGAAGATCACCGGGGGTATAAACATTTCAAGTTTTTGGGTTTCCTCCAGTGTTACGTGTGCATGATTTGAAAATTAACGATGAAGACGTTTCAAGATGCTATTAGGGCGTGTACAAATCCCTTTGTACACTACATATACACACACCCTCTCACCACTTTCCATGTAATGTATATGCAGTGAATTTTTAATTTTGCCCCGTCCTCCACTTCGGTCAATGCGATGTCACCTTCTTCCCTTCCATTGCAACCTCTCTTTTGAGTTCTCTCCCATTTCACCCATCATCTCACCACTGTTTGTGAAGCACACTGAACACATGCCAGATGATATTGATCGAATGGTAAGTGCTCCTGTAACTCTTACAATCTATGTTGAAATGAGTTTGGCTAACCAACATCACAATATAAATTAGCACAAGATGTATTGTGAAAGAGATTAAGATATTGGAAGATGTGGAACACTCAGTTATTGGTGTCGATGGCTGCAATTTGAAATTGGAGAATGGAGAAGATGCCTTTGGCTTGGATGTTGTATAATTAATATTTACACCACATCCGATGTGAACGTTTTCTCTCTTTGTCAAAGTTGCGGGTCCAGTGGATGTTTGGATGCTGTCATGCTGAGAAGTGAGAATAATTGGAGAATATTTATATTTCTTACAACAAGATGATCTGCAACAAGAAGAAGCATTAATGGATGTCAAAGGAATGTTTGGATGCCAAAGGAATCTATTACTTTGGTCTCCATTTAGGATTGGCAAGAGGCCAGTGAACTGGTAAGTGGCAGCTCTCAACTACTTTTTATTGAAAGTTGCAAGTTAAGCTTAGAAATTTTGTATTGGGTTGTCTCAATTTGCAGCTTGAATAGCATGAGTTACTTTAATCTTTTGTGAGTACATCTAACTGAATAAGTTTTGTTTGTCTTATATTTTTAGATTTATTACTCTTTTGAAACCTAACCTTGCATTGTTCAATAGTTTGAGTCATTATTTTAAGATTTCTGAAGTGATCAGAAAAGGAAAAAAAAAAAGCCTTCATCTAGGTTGTTAAGTCTGGAATCCTGCATAGTACCACCGTTGGAAGGGACTTCAAATCAGATCCTAGGATCTATCATTGCAATCCAATGCATAATACTCAAAACAGATAAATTCTAAATTCTAATATTCCACCTATACCTCCATGTGCCCAGACTCATTATAATATAAAACCCTTTTCAATTGCTGAAACTTTTCCCAGCTATCAATAACTAAAGCACAAAACTCAACATCCCAAATCCTTTTTATCATGTTGAAGAGTCACACTAGACAAAATACATCAGCCAAAACAGTCCACAACCCAAAAGACCTCCAAAATCCTAATGGATTTCAATTTCTCCACATCTCTACCATCGAGCCAAAACCTAATGATGCCCTAAAAAAGGGTATATCCATGAAAATTTAGATTGACAAGCCCACATATTATATTTCTCTCTTTATTATTTTTTTAAATAGGTGGAAGATGGTTTTGGTGGAATAGTTAGTATAACACCAAGTGGTGATGGTGGTTCTAATTCTGCTTGTATTTTGTTGGATTTAGAGGAAAACATTAGTCCTTTAGTACCTTCCTCTATGAATACCTAAAATCCTCTATCATCCATTCCTCTATAAAAAAAAATAAGGGTGACGATTGCCAAGTATTTCATCTGGTGTGAATAGTCATTTAGGCATGTGGAGCATGATGAATTTGTCGTACTTGTTGGTAATTTAGAGCGTAGGTACACCTTGCCATCCTGAACCACTTTGTCAAAAGATTGTATAAATTTATACAATAAATAAAAGCAAAAGTTGAAGGATTCATTGGTAGTCAAAGAGTTTGTTTTACTACTGATTTATGGACATCGGTGTAAAACATGAATTATATGCATATAACATATCACTTTGCAATTAGATCTTGAACAAGAAAATCATTAGGTTGTCACATTCATAATTACAAGGGTGAGACCATTGCTTGGATGTAAGAGTCCAGCATGACTAATTAGGAGATCAATCGGCTCTTTACCATCACTGTGGATAATGCCTCATCAATGATGTCGCTATTGATTATGTGAAGAGGAGCATAAAAAATAATGAGTAAACTATTTTAGGGGTTGAGTTTCTACACTTGCAGTGTGCTACACATATTTTAAAACCTCATTATATGTAATGATTTAAAAGATATATATGATGCAGTAAATATATATAGTGTAGTAACCAATATTAGAAGTGTTGTAAGGTTTGTGAAATCTTCATCAGCGAAACTTGTTGTGTTTAAAGATTGTGTAGAGACGGTGAATATTGAGTGTGAGAAAAGAGTGTCTAGATGTCCCTACTAAATGGAACTCAGCATACCTAATAGTGAGTATTGCTGAAAAGTACGAAACAACTTTTGTACTAATCGGAATGGAGGATACACTGTTTTCGACACCTAAGTTTGAGGATTGGCAAAATGCTTTGTCTATCAAGTTTTTGAGTCTTATCTATGCGACCTTGAAAATCTCTCATTCATTGTACGCGACCACAAATATACTATTTCAGCAACTTTGTACAATTGAGCAAACTTTGAACCAAATGTGTAAGAGTGATAATGTTAACTTGATGAGTATGACATCTGATATGAAAGTTAATTTTGAGAAATATTGAAGGAGCACAAAGAGGATGAACATGATTATTTACGTAGCTTTTGTCCTTGACCATCGATACAAGATCAAGTCCATGACATTTTGGTTGAAAATGTGCAAAAAGATTTAGTGTGGATATAGAACTAAGGTCAAAGTAAGATTGCTCTTAAAATGTTTGATCGATTAATATCACAAGTCTCGTGAGGTAAGTAGTGGAAGATCAAATGTGACTCAAGGAAGTTTCGAT
>QGSO01029507.1:10000-45136 GCA_011037825.1 Carya cathayensis | reverse complement strand
TTTTTTGTTATATATAATCATTTCAAGTATGCGCCAAAAAGATAAAGAAGAAAGTGCATCATCCACCAAGTCCAAGTCCAACCCATTGAAGATCCCCCCTGAGGAATCCGTTCTTGAAAATGAAGTTAACACTCAGAGAACGATGCACAGTCGACACCTACCAGTAAGGAAATGTCGTTGATAATTAATTATATAATTAATACTTTTGTCTAATAACTATATACTATAAAAATTATACTATTATCTATTAGTTGATGCATCCACTCGTCACGATCGTGGCTATACACGTGGCATCTCACATGAGAAAAACCGAAGGCATGGTAAACTGAAAGTCACAATTCCTGATAATTCCACTGGAGGAGTGGATGATAGTGCAACAGCGCTTTTCTCCTATATTGGCACAGTAGTCTGAACTTATGCTCCATTTTATGCGCGCTCCTAGCGAAATGTGCTGAATGAGATTAATGAGCATATTCGAAGTCGTGTGTTGGTGAATTTACTTTGAGAGTTCATTTTTTTCACCTACATTAGTATATCATATTTTTGACGTAATTAATTTATAATTAGGATGAATTTGACCTCGACTTTGGCCGTAGAGAGGATTTGAGAACTATGAATGAGTTAATGACTACACTATTTCAACGTCACAAGGGACAATGTCACGACCACTCCAAGAAGTTTGAGACATTTGAAGAGGCTGCGCAGTCCCCTTTCCAGCAGATGAAGTTAGATGACTAGATAAAGTGTTGTAATCTTTTTGCATCTCCAGAATATCAGATATTCTAGATTTATTTCCTTTAATTATTTACATTTATATTTGTTGTTTATATTATATGTATATATATTACAATTAACATTCTTAATTAATTTTCTAGCACTTAAGTTCTACAAATGCACATAATAGATCCGCTCTGACTATTCACCATCGTGCTAGTTCAAAATCATTCCATCGTCTTGCTGAAAAAATGGTAATTAATAACCTATATAATTAATTTATTTTCTTGCTATTCTTTTATATAAGTACTAACACTATCTTTTTAAAATTGCTAATGTCGTTTTGTTAGAAACGTGATGATCCTGAAAACTTTTCCCTCGTTCATGTCTATGCTGCTGCTCACACTAATGAGCGTAGTGAGTGGATGGATCCTGCGTGCAATTAATTATGTAAGCGGTGTTCCTTTTGTTAAATAAATTATGCAACATGTGAATAATTTATTTTTTATTTGTAATTCTTTTAATACGTTATTGTTGAACCCAATGTTTCAAATTTTGTGTAATTATAAATCTACACGTGGATTTTGATGATAGCAAATGAATTCAAAAAATGAAGGAGTCTCAGGCTCAAGTTGTCCATACAATGGAGTCAAGCACATCAAGAAACCAAGTATGAGCAAAAATTTGAAATTAGGATTAAGGCATAAAAAAGCGTGTAGAAAGTATTCTACACAGAAAATAGTTGAATCACCACATGTAAGGTAATTGCAAGTATAAAGGGTGCTCTACACGGATCCTTTATACCGGTATTGTTCAAAGATATAATAGGTTTCTATCTCTACCTGAAAGAGGTTGAATAGTGAATTCGAAAATTTTTAAGGGGTAGCTTGAGGCGATGACGTAGGCAGTGGGGCCGAACCTCGTTAACATACTGAGTTTGCTTCTCTCTTACCTTTACTTTTTATATTTATTGTTGTTTCGTATTTTGTTTATATTTTATATTGTATATTTGATTTATAATTGTTATTTTTTTAAATACAACTCAATTCATCCGCCCTCTTGTTTTAGTCATCTGGGCAACAATTGGTATCAGAGCAAGAGTTCTGTTACAAGATTAACTATCTTTTGAGTTAAGATCTTATAGCTAACATTGCAGCTTCATTTGGTGAAGGTCAATCTAGCAGTCGGCCATCACTCTTTTGTGAGGACAATTACTCATTCTGGAAATGCATTGTAAATGGACCTTATATTCCAACAAAACTAGTTGATGGAGTAAAGGTCAAAAAGGAAGAATATGAGTTTAATCATGAAGACGATAAACTTTATACTTTGAATTTAACTGCTATGAATTTATTATATAATGCTCTCAATGGAAATGAGTTTAATAGAATAATGACTTGCGCTATGGCAAAGGAAATTTTTAATAACTTGGATATTACTTATAAAGGAACTTCGCAAGTCAATAAATCAAAAATTTATATTCTTACTCATGAATATGAAATGTTTAAAATGAATGATAATGAATCTATTTCTAGCATGCACACTAATTTTACTAACACCATACATAGCTTGACAACTCTTGGCAAAATTTATTCCAAGGTAGAGATAGTAAGAAAAATTCTCAATTCTCTACCAAAATTTTGGGAATCAAAATTGACAGCGATTCTTGAAACTAGATACCTCAAGAAGCTCGAAGTGAATGAACTCATCGGATCACTTATCACCCATGAGTACACATTGAAAAGAGGAGAAGAAGAAGGAAAGCCAAAGAAGAGCTTGACACTTAAAGCTATTCCTTATTAAAGTGAAAGTGATAAAGATGAGGAAAATGACGATAAAGATGAAGAAGTTGTGATGATAACAAGAAGAATTCAGAGATTCTTAAAGAAAAATAAAACTCCTCCGAGGAAGATAGTAAGAAAAATTCTCAACTCTCTACCAAAACGTTGGGAATCAAAAGTGACAGCGATTCTTGAAACTAGAGACCTCAAGAAGCTCGAAGTGAATGAACTCATCGGGTCACTTATCACCCATGAGTAAACATTGAAATGAGGAGATGAAGAAAGAAAGCCAAAAACGAGCTTGACACTTAAAGTTATTCCTCATGAAAGTGAAAGTGATGAAGATAAGGAAAATGACGACAAAGATGAAGAAATTGCGATGATAACAAGAAGAATTCAAATGTTCTTAAAGAATAATAAAATTCCTCCGAAGAAATATTTCAAAAAGTTTTCCAAGAAAGATTCAAGTAAAAATAACACTTTAATTTGTTATAAATGCAATAAGCCTGGTGATATCAAGCCAGATTGTTCTCTGTTAAAGAAAGATTGAAATAAGGGCAAGAAAGTAATGAAAGCTATATAGAATGATGATTCAAGTAGCTCAGATAGTGAAGCAAGCAATGGAGAATTAGCTAATCTTTATCTTATGGCTAAAGATAACATGGAGGTAACAAATCTTGATAATATTGAAAATCCTTCATATAAAGAATTGCAAAATGTTTTAGAAGAGCTATATGATGAACTTGAAAAATTGGGTATCAAGTATACTGTTTTGAAAAAGAAAAATTCTTCTTTAACAAACGAAATTGATATTTTAAGAAAAGAAAGTATCGTTTTGAAAGATGAAAATCTTGAGTTGAAGAAGAAAAACTGATATAGAAAATATTGTTGAAAACTTTATGAATGGAAAAAGAAATTTTGAAAAACTTCTTGGTAGTCAAAGATGTGTTTTTGACAAGGCAGACTTGGGAGATATGCCAAAACAAAAATACAAAGCTTATAAAAACTTCTTTAATAATCCTTCTACATCAAAGTCCAGTATTCAAAATTCTTTTCATAAAAATAATTTTTTAAAAAAAAGACTATTATAATCACTCAAGTTCTTCATATATGCCACATGCTATTTGTAATTTTTGTAATAGAAATAGTCATAATTATCATGCTTGTCCTATTAGAAGGAAGCATACAATGACTTTTAGGACTATATGGGTACCTAAAAATCTTGTTTATTCTAATACTAATAAATAAATGACCCAAAGAATTTGGATATTATGAAAAATCATTTTAATTTTTTTTATAGGTATGCATGAAGTCCTCCACAAGCAAAAACAAATGGTTTTTAGATAGTGGATGTTCAAGACACATGATGAGAGACAAAACTAAATTCTTTGATCTTAGATCTAAAGAAGAAGGACACGTGACATTTGGATACAACTCGAAAGGGAAGATTGTGAGAATAGGTAAAATTGACAATGAATCTTCTCTCATAATTGAAGATGTTCTACTTGTTAAAGGTCTAAAACATAATCTTTTAAGCACAAGTCAATTATGTTATAAAGAATTTACAGTTACTTTTAAAATGGATAAGTGCATTATTTTGAATGATCATGATTATAATATTTGTTTTATTGTTTTTAGAAGCAATAATGTTTATACAATTGATTTTGAAGAAATTACCTCACAAGATGCTATTTGCTTTTCAGCTCAAAATGAAACTAGTTGGCTATGGCATAGAAGACTAGGTCATGCCAACTTGGAACTTATTTTCAAACTTTCAAAAAATGATCTTGTGAGAGGTTTACCAAAGGAAAATTTTCTTAAAGACAAAATTTGTAATGCATGCCAATTTGGTAAATAAACAAAAACTTCCTTTTAAACCAAGAAACATATTTTCACTATTAAACTATTGCAACTGATACACATGGATCTTTTTAGTCCAAATAGAGTTGCAAGTCTAGGAGGAAAATATTATGCATTTGTTATTATTGATGATTTTTTTAGATATACTTGGGTCATCTTTCTTACTCATAAAAATGAAGTACATAATACCTTTACCAAATTATGCAAGAGAATTCAAAATAAAAAGAGTTATACTATTTCAAGTATCCGAAATGATAGAGGAAAAGAGTTTGTCAATAAAAATATTGAAATATTTTGTGATGAAAATGGTTTTGTGCATAATTTCTCTGCTCCTTGAACTCCTCAACAAAATGGGATAGCAGAGAGGAAAAATAAATCTCTTTAAGAGATGGCAAGAACAATACTCAATGAGAACAACTTGCCTATTTATTTTTGGGCCAAAGTAGTAAGTACTGCATGTTATGTTATAAATAGAGTTATGCTAAGGTCTAAATTAGATAAAATCTCCTATGAGCTTTGGAATGAGAAAAAACCCAACATTAGTTACTTTCATGTATTTAAATGTAAATGTTTTATTCTAAATGACAGGGATAATTTAGGCAAGTTTGATGTAAAATTTGATGAAGGTATCTTTCTCAGGTATTCTGCTAATAGTAAAGTTTATAGAGTATTCAATAAAAAGATTTTGACTGTACAAGAATCTATGCATGTAGTATTTGATGAATCTAATTCTCTACTCTCCAAGAAATCAATTGATGAAGAAACATGAGGTATAAATAATATGAAAAGTCACAATCTCAACAAAGAGAACACAATAGAGGAAGTCCAACATGGAGACATCAGAAAAGATCATCAAAATTTAATACAAGATGCAACCAAATAGTATAAATTTGTGAAAGATCATCCAGTGGAACAAATTCTGGAAAAATCTTCACAAAGTGTACGCACTTGATCATCTCTTAGAAATATTTGCAATCATACTGCTTTTCTATCTCAGATTGAACCTAAAAATATTGATGAAACACTTCTTGATAAATCTTGAATTCTATCTATGCAAGAAGAGTTTAATCAATTTGAAAGAAATGATGTTTGGACACTAGTTCCTGGACCCAAAAATCATACTATTATTAGAACAAAATGGGTTTTTAGAAACAAGAAAGATGAGTTCGGAGTCATTACTAGAAATAAGGCTCGACTTGTAGCCCAAGGTTTCAACCAAGAAGAAGGAATCGATTATGATGAGACATATGCACCAGTCGTAAGATTAGAAGCTATTTGAATGCTACTTGCATATGCTTGTTATAAAGATTTTAAACTTTTTCAAATGGATGTTAAAAGTGATTTCTTAAATAGTTTTATAAATGAAGAGGTATATGTTGAGCAATCTCTAGGTTTTGAAAATCATATTTCTCTAAATCATGCTTTCAAACTCACAAAAGCACTATATGGACTCAAACAAGCTCCTAGAGCTTGGTACGAGAGACTCAGTGGTTTCTTGATTAAAAAAGGTTTTTCAAGAGGAAAAATCGACACAACTTTTTTCATTAAATATGAAAATGATGATATTCTTTTAATTCAGATTTATGTTGATGATATAATATTCGGTGCTACTAATGAAAATATGTGCCAGGTTTTTGCTAAGACTATGCAGGAAGAATTTGAAATGAGCATGATGGGAGAACTTATATTCTTTCTCGGATTGCAAATTAAGCAAGCAAAAAGTGAGACATTCATCAATCAATCAAAATATATTAAGGAATTACTGAAGAAGTTTGAGATGGAAAGTACTAAGGAAATTGGAACACCAATGAGCCCATCCACTAAACTTGATAAAGATGGAACCGGTAAGCCTGTTGCCTCGAAGGTATATTTAGGTATGATTGGTAGTTTATTATATTTGACAGCCAGTAAACCAGATATTATGTTTAGTGTGTGCTTATGTGCACACTTTCAATCATCTCCAAAAGAATCTCATTTAATTGCAGTTAAGCGCATTCTTAGATATCTTAGTGGTACAATTAACCTAAGGTTATGGTACTCTAAGTACACATATTTCAATCTAATCAGTTACACAGATGCAAGTTATGCTGGTTGTAAAATAGATCAAAAAGTCACTAGTGGAGCATGCCATTTCTTAGGTCATGCACTAGTTTTCTAGTTTAATAAAAAATAAAATTCTGTTGCACTATCTATTGCTGAAGCAGAATATGTTGCTGCGACTAGTTGTTGTGCTCAAGTTCTTTACATAAACCAACAACTTGAAAATTTTAAACTCATATATAATCACATTCCAATCAAATGTGATAATACAAGTACTATAAATCTTTCAAATAACCCAATACAACATTCTAAACCTAAGCATATTGAAATAAGATATCATTTTGTTCGAGATCATGTGCAGAAATGCAATATAGTACTAGATTTCACAAACACATACAATCAGTTAGTAAATATTTTGATAAAACTTTTACCAGAAGATAGATTATGTATGATTAGAAGAAAAATAGGTGTGATGCATGCTATGAATATCTCTTAAAAGATAGACCAGAGTCAATAAAAATAGTAAGAGATTTTTTTAAATACTTTTACATAAACTTAAAGTTCTTAACCTCATGTTTGAGACGCTCATTCTCTTCATATAATATCATGTCATCCTTATCCATAGGAACTGTCAAGCGGAATGAAGAATCCAATAGAGATTTCAACTGTTTATTTTCTTCCGAAGGATTCCTTCCCTTGTGTGAGACTCTTGAACAAGTCGTTGAAGTACAATAATTTGTTCTTTAAGCTTTTCAACCTCATGGTTTTTGGCTTGTAGCCGTTGGGAAAAAGTAAGAATAGAGGATGAATAGCGAGTCCCAAGACTCACCAAGTCGTAGATAGCATCGGAATCTGACTTATTAGTAAAATTATTATTCTCTTGCTGCAACATTGCACCAATGGTAGCTGCAGAAAGGACAGGAGATTTAGATGTAGAATACCTCATGGATGGATCTAGAGAAATGTTACAAGAATGAGCCATTGAGAAAAGAATTGAAAACTTAAAACGAGAATGTTGAAAGAATGCAGATGAGTTATATAGATGAGAATAATATTTAATGCAAATTAGATGAACTTTAAGACTGATTTTATAGATATAGCATAAAGAACAAGACAAACTATTGTCTCTTCAAATCTTATTTAGTAAAAAAAAAATACAAGATATGCTGGACACATATTGTCAAAAGTTTTCTTACTAAGCCAGCGAGATTAACAATAGGTTGTCCCTTTTTTCTAGTAAATGATGAACTTTCGTTGTTATCTGAACCATTTCTCGTTCTAGCTCCTCTATTCGTGGTTGCATATCATTAGCATTCCAATCTGTAAATTTTTCAACTCTTTGTTTTCTTACTTTAGCCTTTTATTTTCTCTATCTTTATTAGCAAGCTTATGTTATAACTCAGATATTTGGATGTTAAGATGATCAATGTTACTCGCCCTCACCATTAACCTCCGAGACAAGGTAGTAACAAACTCACCCACCCAAGGTTTTAAGTTTCGTGTAATTATAAATCTATACATGGATTTTGATAATAACAAATGAATTCAAAGAATGAAAGAATCTCAAACTCAAGTTGTCCACACAATGGAGTCAAGCACATTAAGGAACCAAGCATGAGCAAGAAGGGAATAAATTCACATTAAAGTCATAGAGTAATGTTGCAAATCTCTTAAAAATTTAAAATTAGGATTAAGGCTCAAAATTAATATTTTATCATACAACATTAAAATACATTTTTCACAAGTGCATGAATATTTTGAAAATTAATTTGAAATTTTAAATGATTGATTGTCATCTTTCACATGTGCATGACATGATTAAATGTTTGAATTTTGAAAATATTGATTGTCATCTTTCACATGTGCATGTTTTATTTGAATATTTTCAAAAGTGATTGATACTTTTTTTTACTTATGCAAAATGTAGATATTTTTGTTTGAAAAATTTGAAAAGTAAAGTGTGCTACTTTTGTCATACGCAAAAAGTAAAAAGATTAGATTTGAATTTTTTTTAAAAGTGAATGATGTTGTCTTTGACAAGTGAATCTTTTTAAATTTGAATATGATTTGGTTAATGGGCCATTTTCTAGGAAAATGGTGAGATTGGTTTTTAGGCCATTATCTGGGCTAATGGCGAGAATATGTTTAAAGGAAATGTTTTGGGCCAAAATAGGTTTTTTGGCATGCGTGGAAAATGTGGATTTTTTGGACATATGCATATGGTATCATGATCATGCATTTGGTTATTGCATAAATGTATTTTTATTTTGAGGTTTGTTTGGATTAGTACTTACCTGCGGCACCATTTTTGGTATCGTAGTTTTTGATGCAGAGGTTGAAGAAGAGGAGGCTAAGCCTGAGGAGGTGGCTCCGCCGGAGTTTAGACTTGGAGTTGTTTTATGTCGGAAATTATCTTTACTTGTTTTTATGTTATATAATTGGTATTTGAAACATTGTTGAACTTGTAATGTTTTATTATGTGTATTTTAAACGAGTTTGTATTTAAACAAAATTCTGGTACTTAGTTGTAAGACATTTATTATCCGCTATGTTGTTTATTTGTACACATGTTGCATGTACTCACACTTGGCACTTGGAGATGGGATGTGTGACCCGTGTTGTCATCATCTCGACTTCCACGTGTCCGTACGTGGGAGTTGGGGGCGTCATGTGACGCCCCCAAATTCCGCTTGGGATTGAACGGACATTTGAAGCGTCGAGACATGCAATACAAGGTTACCTGCCCCCGTTCATGACATATAAGATGCAATGTTCCTAACATGCATCTAGCATTATGCAATATTCACAGCGGATAATTTTTTTTTTCTTTAGCAATACTATGCACCAAACTAAAAATATCCCAAATACTTGAAACATATTTCATACATAAAAACATACTAAAAAGCCGTGATCACTACACTAGTCCAAAATGGTTGTGATCAAAAGAATACTTGAGATACAACTCCAAAAGTACAAGTAGTAACCTAAGTTAAATACTATACCATCATCAACATCGCACCGTAGCCTAGATGACCGTATTCAGATGGTCAGATTCCAATTCTTCTTTGGGTCCTGTAACAAGATCTACCATTCGGGGGGAATGGTAGTTGGGACTACCACAGTGAGATTTGATTACAAATCTCAGTAAGTTAACATAAAACTCACACACAGGTTAAAGATGCATGCATGGCAGTAAAAGCATAAATGCATAAGTAAAGTCGTACATAAGCATAGCATAACTTGACATATAACATGACATAACCAGAACTTAAACGTGAACTGAACTTGACTTAACATGACATGAACTTGAGTTTAAAACATAACATGGACTTGAAATGTAGCATGAACGTAAACATGCATAACATAAATATGAACTTGAAAATAACATAAACTTGAACATATCATGACATAAACGTGAACTTGAGACATACTGTAAACGTGAACTTAACATGATGTGAACATGAACTTGGAACATAACTTGATCATGAACATAACATGTACGTGTACATAACAAAACATGAACTTGATCTGAAACTTGACTTATCATGCACTTGATCTGAAACTTGACTTAATACGTACTCCACAGTTGTTGTGGCCCCACGTATTCTACGTGTCACAATTGCTGTGTCTCACGTAGTGTATGCTCCACAGTTGTTGTGGCCCCATACTTCATGCTCCACAGTTGTTGTGGCCCCATGAATACACGTAACATAAAATATAATACGTACTCCACAGTTGTTGTGGCCCCACGTATACACGTAACAGAAAATATAATACGTACTCCACAGTTGTTGTGGCCCCACGTATACACGTAACATAAAAATATAATACGTACTCCACAGTTGTTGTGGCCCCACGTATATACGTAACATTAAATATAATACGTACTCCACAGTTGTTGTGGCCCCACGTATTCACGTAACATAAAATATAATACGTACTCCACAGTTGTTGTGGCCCCACGTATTATACGTAACATAACATGTCTTATCTTTCTTAATGCATGAGATATTAATTAATATCATATACTTTTCTAACATGGCGTATACTTGTAAATGACACAATATGATTTAATCATAACATTTCATGGCATACTTAACATGGCATACTTATAACATACATCATTGTATGATAGAAAAGATTATGTAACAGATAATTATTCATGAGAGATTAAATCATACGTAGCAGATAAACATGTAATGACATAGCATGACATGGCATATACGATAACATACATACATAAATTGTAGTTCTCTTACCCATCACACATACACAATAAACTGATAGTAAGTTAGAGGCTAACTTACCTCGATTGTCACGTTCTACGAGAATAAAGTGCGATATACGAGAAACTGTAAAAGGTCATTCTAAAAGTTAGAAATTTAATTACTAACAATTAGAAACATGGAAACAAGTTATCTTAGAGTAAAATTATCATTTTACCCTCTACATGTGGGAAAACGACCATTTTACCCATAACTTAAGGATTTCATATCCTAACTCCAAAAATTTCCAAAATTTACATTCCTCATGTAAATTTTGTTCTAAACTCAAATATCAACTCAGAAAAAAATTTAAAACAAAACAACACTATGGAAAACACACTATGGCCGAAACATCCATAGGCCATTTCTCTTGATTTTTGTTACAATTCCTTCCAACTTCAAAACTCATGCTTAAACCAAAATTTTACAACAAACATCTTCCAATCCTAAGTTTAAAACCATACTTGAAACATCCATTTAGAAAAAGCTAATAATCAACACCAAACTTTTTTGTAAAAAGATCAAAACACTTGAATCACAAGCTTTGTCCTTAAATCAAAACATCTCCAAGAATTCCAAAAAATCTAATCTTACTTCTAACATATTCATAACATCATCCTCAGATAAACCATGCTTTAAATCATCAAACTAAAGTCACCAAAATCACAAAAATAACACTTGGAGTTTTTGATTTTACACTTAGTCCAAAAACAGAAACTTTTTCTTAACTAGCTTTGATAAATCTCTTGATCAATGGCTTAAGAAGGTGAGATCTTTGAAATAAAGTATCACATGGTTTAAAAACGTGTCCTAAAGAATATCCAACCATCAAAATTAAAATCACATGGCTAAAACCCAATAAAACATGGATCTAACCTAAAAACATCAAATCTTAGGCCTAACCGAAATTCTCTTGCATAGAAAAATCATATCTTTGAAACTAATACTAAATATCTCCAAAATAACATCCTAACATGAAAATAAGAGACTTAGGATCATCATATAAAAATATCAAAGCCTTTAGAGTAAGATCAAACCTCAAAATATTCAAACTTTATCCAAATAAAAACTGTTTTGTCACTTCCAGTTTTCATGTTTCTAGATCTAATAAAATCTATCATCAAAATCTTTATTCATGCAACAAAACCTCAATGAAAACTCTTAAACACATTCTAAGAACACTCCATAAAATTTTCGGACCAAGATATATCCATTAGCTTGGTCAAAAACTCCAAAACATAACACACTCTCCAGATTCACGCCCAGAATGACCTTTCCATGGTTAAAAATACTTTTGACCGACCAAATGACCATGGAATGATACGAAAAATACATCTACGGAAACTAGACTCAAAGAGGAACAACTTTTATGAAGGAGTCATCGTGTGAAAATACTTACAAAGGGTCGAAAAACTCCACGCAAAAAGACCCAGAAATCTGCCCGAGAGAGCTCTTTTGGGTTTCTCTCTAAGAACGGGGTGAAGAAATGATTAAAGTGAAGTAAGTGTGTCTTGCACGACTCAAGACTTCTGTAGGGAGAATATTTGGACCTTAATGATCATTGAGTGGAGGTGTAGACATGTGACATAATGTAGAGGATAGTGGGGGGCAAAAGACAACTTACAAAGGCTATGAGACATGGGACTTGATGGGGTGGGTTCCTCCATATTAATGAGTGCAACTTGATGCAATGAATGGTCTGCCAAGTGGGGGAGGAAATTTCTCCAAGAAGCTATGCCAAGGTGGCCAAAATTCGTGGGCTTTAGTGGGCCTTAGTGGGCCTCAACCAAGTGGGCTTCAATTTGGGGTTTAAAGGGGGTTTGGTTAGGGTTTGAGATGCTATCAAGCCCAAATCCAATTTTTCTTGGCCCAATCAAATTTCTAAGGTTTAAAATGTTGGATAAAGATGTCATAATAGGAATTTGAGAAATTAATAGCATGTGAAAGTGATTTAATCAAGTGATTAAACACAATACTAGAAATTGGATCAAAAAGGGTTTGAATGCCAACTTTAGGGTTTGGGGAAACCGTTTAGGGTTTCGGTTTCAACCAAGTTTTTGGGGTTTCAAAAGGATTCCAACCATTTAGGGTTTTACTAGGGTTGAAACCCTCTTCATCTAACTCAATTTGGTTGATCAGATGAAAAAAAACTGTTTTGCTTAGGTGGCATGATCTCACACATTGATTTCCTTCACAAATCCATCTAATGGTTTCTCTTTGTGCCAAGTATCTAATACTATTCATTATGTGTGGTTAAGATCTTGCCAAGTGTCCAAATAAAACTTCTCTAACCTAATTTGGACATTTCACACTGTGATTTTGAAACCACTGCACTTAGTACGCTTATCGAGGTTACTATTCACTCCGAAAAAGTGCATAATAAACTTAGTACTGAAAAATCCTAAATATTCAACTGAGTCTAGTGGCGTAAACTATAACGTAATCTGACACTTCTAACTACCTCAAACAAATAAAATCACATTTCTGGCACCATAGTGAGTGATAAAACTAATTATGTTGACATACTAGAACTTATGCGATTAGCCGATTCGTAAAAACTTATGGGGTTTTCACGAGGTTTCTAATGTCTATAGAAATTCCACCATTGAATTTCTTGCGGGCTGTTACACGTCACACGTTCGAATGTAACTACACAAAATTATAACAAAACGTTCGAACGTTCTCACCATCAAATGAACATAACGTTCGAATGTTTAAACGTTTAACATTCCAAACCTCCGAACGTACTTCTTGCATTCGAACTCTACTTTCTTAACATTCGAATAAACCGAATGTTATGATACGTACGTTCGGACATTGGTCCGTTTACGTTGGAATCTAAATTTGGACATATAAACGTTTGAACATAAATATGATATGTTTGAACTATAATCAACAAACGTTATCTGCTCTCATTCGGATGTCAATTGGTCTGGTTTACGTTCGAACTTTAAATTTTACGCTCGAACGTTATTTTCTGTGACAGATTCTAACTATCACAGAAAAGGAAACGTTCGAACATTATATCAAATGGCACACCGTCAACCGTCACTAAAAATATTTTTAGTGACGTTTATACAGTAAACTGTCACCAAATGTATTCTGTGGCGCACATTACATGACGATTGTGGTGATGTTTGAAAACCGTCACCAAATATATTTTGTTGTAGTGATATATATGTTGCATTCTATGGTTAATTGTTTATATTTAATTTGCTTATGGTTGTATATATTTAACTTGTTGATTGTATAGATTTCTCAAATATATATGAATAGTTTTAGAAAGAAGGAATTATAGTTGAAGATGTTTAGAAAGTTATATATATAAATGGTGTACATCATTATATAGGTTCTAGTGATATTGTTGTCATTTTCAAGTGGCAATTGGATTATCCAGGTAAGTGGTTTAATTAATTTAGTATTTTTATTAAAAGTTGATGGGTGTTATAAAACTAATGAAAAGAGAGAGGGCGAAAGACAAAGAGAGATAGAAGCGTTTTTCTTGAATTCAAATATTGAAGAAGGATATCCATATATATAGGAGTACAAAGGAGGTTTTGGATGTCATAATTGACGGCTAAGGGCGGTCAATTATGACGACTACGGGCAGTTAAAATTGACGACTACGGGCCATCATAATCGATGGCTAAGGACGGTCAATTATGACGGCTAAATATGGTCATACAAGTCGGTTTATAACACTTTCCTTTTGGATGACCACATGTAAAGAATATGTCTCGTTAAAACTTTCCCAAGGAAAACCCTGTGGGAAAAAAACCAATGGCGAAGGAAAAAGAATACAGTATTCATGTGTACCGCCAAGCACTTTAGGATTGCCTCATTAAAACCTTGCAAAGGAAAACCCAATTGGAAAAAACCTTAGAGAAGGAAAAAGAGTACAATCAGCACTAGTCTTCAAAACATTTACTCTCCCTAAAAAGTGGATTATGATAGGTTTTGAAGTCTTCACATTCCAATGTTTTGCACAATCTTCTTAAATGTTGCAATTGGTAATGCCTTAGTGAATAAATCTGCCAAATTATCACTTGATCGTATCTGCTTGACATCAATTTCACATTTCTTCTCATGAAATGCAATGATCTCTCTGTGTGAATCTAAAAGATTACTTGTATCCGCATATCCAACTAATTGTGGACTTGATCCATGTTGATAAAATAATTTCATATCAATCGTACCTCGGAGGTAACGAATGACATGTTTAGTACCATTCTAATGTTTTCGAGTTGATGCAGAACTATATATTGTAAGTAAATTAACTGAAAATGTAATATCATATCGAGTGCAATTTTCAAGATACATCAGGGCTTTAATTGCACTGAGATAAGGTACTTCAAAATCAAGAATTTCTTCATCGTCTTCACAAGGACGAAATGGGTCTTTCTGCACATCAAATGATCGAACAACCATTGGAATACTAAGAGGATAAGCTTTGTCCATATATAAGTACTTCAAGACTTTATAGTGAAAGGTCTTTGGTTGATGCCTCTCAATATTGTGTACCAACTCTTTAAATGATGCAGTTGGTACTGTTTTGGTAAACAAATTCGTCATATTGATTCAAGATCGTTTTAACATTAAATTCACTACTCTTCTGGAGTTATGCTCTTCTGGAGTTCTTGTAAATAATATAGTTAGTGGAGAAGTCATCAAAATTAAGCCGCCAACCTCTATATTCAACAAAAACGGTGGCCACATTTTTAGATCAGACAAGCACAGCATGATTTTATAGCTTTTCTGGAGCTGTCAGGCGTCGCAGGGCTATGATGCTACATCTCTTGTCCCTTGTAGAAAGATGCTTCACAAGAGACGCTACGAAGCAATAGAGATGCTTTGTCCTTCCTTTTAGTCTCCTGAAGATGTTACTCTTATGATAGGAGCAGAGATTCATTTTTCTGGAAGGATTTATTCTGATGT
This sequence comes from Carya cathayensis, assembly GCA_011037825.1. Classification (NCBI taxonomy): domain Eukaryota; kingdom Viridiplantae; phylum Streptophyta; class Magnoliopsida; order Fagales; family Juglandaceae; genus Carya; species Carya cathayensis. Next base: position 29,541 of record QGSO01029507.1, on the reverse strand, counting down.
CGTTTCAAAATCAAGATTTTTTAGTGTTCAATATTTTGCCTCTAGTATGACCATGTCTCGGAGCTTATTAGCTAAACTGAATGAGGTCAACCAACTCAATAATCAAATATCTTAATTGCGTTAGAAGCTCTCTGCAAAGAGTTGTAAGAGCAAGAAACTGAAAGAGGATAATAAGGTGCTAAAATAGTATACCCGTGATCTTCAGGATCAGCAGCAACGGATATTTGAAGAAGTCCAAATACTTAGAGAATAAGGACAAGCTGCATTTAATCTCGCCGTGGATATCTAAAAAAAGTCCAACTTCAAATAGAGTAGGGGCAAGCTGCTTTTAATTTCACGGCCTAGTAAATAATTATATGATATCTGTATTTAGCGTATCCTCAATCAATATATATAATTTTATCTTTCTTTCATAATTTTCTCTATAAAAGAAACATTCAGCTCATCTTCATTCGCATCCCATCTTCTATAATTAGTCTGCATTCTTACTCTGCAATCTCTTTCTGCATTCTTATTCTGCAATGGCCCAACAATCTTCTCGTAACCAATATATGAGATATTCTACACCTTGTTCACCAGTTGTTTCTACTTCTGTCGTAGGTGCTATAGTGCAATACAATAATGATCTAACTAATAAGTCAGATGTTGAACCTATCTACGAGCTTGTTAGTCTCGGTACCCAATACTCATCAACCATTGTCGCATTTTCTCAGTGACTACAATCCAAAACTTGTCTGGTTGACAAACTCAACAAGAAAATTTCTATCCTCCAACGACTTCTTCTGGAGTCTAACATGAAGATAGGAGCAATAAAGCAAGAGAATAAGAACTTAAAATCATTGCTTAACTCTTCTTTTCGATTGCCTACTTCTTTAGACAAGGATGTCATGCAAATTTTTAAAGAGCAAGATCATTTAAAGAATGAGGCGAAGAGCCTCAAATTTCTGTAATTTTGTTTCGAGATAATAAAATAATATTTCACAAATATTCATATTGTGTTTCTATCTTCTGATAGATATTCTGTGTGCTCCATTTTATTTCTCCTTTAATAATGCACATTTGTTACAAAACCATAATATGAATCTGAAATACTAATTCAATTTAAGATAAGGTATTTCAGAACTAATAATTTCATTTATCTCCCCCTCAAAGCCTAAAGGATTTCTAATTTATATTTCAAATATGTGCAGTTTTCATGAGCTCTTCTGGAGCCTCAATGATATTTAAATCATCTATATAAACTGCAGTAAAATTTAATAGAAATATTGAAAATATATGAAAAATAGCTTATTCCACATGTGTTTAGATTGTTTTAGATCATATAAGGATTTTTAAAATTTGATAGAATAAGTACTTCAAGACTATATGCTTCATGCATTTCATATCTAGTGATCCATATAAATATGTAGTTAATCATGCATATCCAAACTCTTGGTAACTATTAAGCTAATAAAAACCTCAATATAATTTCATCAACTTCAAAAGCATATCAATATTATTTATGCGAGAAATATACTCGTGATTTATTTATCACATTTTCATTTCCTTTATATAAATACTCACTGATATTCAACAAGCATCACCTTTTAGGTGTTTGGACTGTAAATCCATATATATCACATTTTATTAGTGATATCAATTCTGCAGGAATTGTCTCTTTTTATTTTGGCCAATATTTTTACGTCGGTATTCTTCGACGGTTCTTAGCTCACTTTCTTCATTACTTCTAGTAATGTCAAGTGCTATCTTTTCTGAAAATACGTTTTCGATAACGGTTTTATTTCTGTCCAGAATTTCTCAAATACTCATAAAATGTATCGAGATCTCGTTATTTTCAGGTACCTGTCCCTCTTCAAGGGAAGTCATTTCATGAAAAACCTCTTCAGGAGGTACTTTTCAGGAATTTTTATTATGAGAGAATTTTGTATAGAAAGTTTGGATGGATCTTATTGCTTGTTTTGTGGGTACGGCCTCTTCAGGAGCACCAATTTCTTTTCTTTGTGCTTTTCTCTTTCGGGATGCTTTATCATTTGTATCAATAGGTATCACATGCTTTTAAACATGTTTTATGTTCATTAGTCTGCTAAATTTCTTAATTGTCCTATGAGGACTTCAATCCTCGCTGGGATTTTAGCAGCTAGAATATGAGACATTTTTATCTTATTGCATCCATAAATTAATTATCATCTGAACTTCCAGTTCACTTATGATAATTAAGATAACGTTGAATTATTTCATTTTTATTTGCTTCTAGCAAAATTTTCTTTTTGGCTCATGGTGGCAAGACTTTATAGTAAAAGAATCTTCTGGTTCTTTTATAGACGTCTATATAAAAATTATTCGACTTATCATAATTGATTTCGGATGATCAAGATAATCATGAAAGTCATACAAATATTTTGAATCATATCATTTTTTATGCATCATAATATTTTATTCAATAGTTGTATAATATCATCTCAAAGAGAAAGCTGATAGTTTTTCCAATACGAGCGTCTAGCCCAAAATCATAGAAGTACTATAAAGATATTCATCACCACATCCAATCTCTTCATTTTTTTGAAAAAATGCATCATTCTCTTCTAAGAATGATATAAATCAAATATCATTCACTTCAGGGAATGATGTGGAACTAGTAGGACGTGACTAATGATTTCTTAACAAAATCTCATTATTTTGCTTAGCCATTAGAAGACCAGATATAAATTTAGAATATGTTGTGAAGTTATGCACTCGATATTGCTACTTCATGAGCACATTCGAGATGTTCATTTTAAACATATATTCTTTAGTGAATTTTCTCTACACAATTTCAATATGCAACTTCAGGTGTATTAATCATAATGAGGTTTCGGTATACGTATCACTCATTTAAACTATCTGACATAATCAATAGATCTTTTATTATGAGATACTCAATAAAATTATTGGTTTAGAGAAATCCTTTAGGAATGCTCAATTTCTATTTCAAGATGAATCTTATCATCAATAATTCATAACGAGTATAAAAAATAAATAGAACTTGTATATAAACTATGTGAATAAATATAGAATTTTATCAAGTAATAATAAGGAATATAATCTTTAATACTCACCTTGGGGATTACAAGTAATATATTGAAAAACTTACTTGAAGTAGAATACCATTAGCTTCAGAATCAACAGAACTTCGTGCTAATAACGTGTTATAAAACTAATGAAAAAAGAGAGCAAAAGACAAAGAGAAGAGAAGCGTTTTTCTTGGATTCAAATATTGAAAAAGGATACCCATATATATAAGAGTACAAAAGAGGTATTGGCCGTCATAATTGACGGTTAAGGACGGTAAATTATAACGACTATGGGCAGTTAAAATTGACGACTACGGGCCGTCATAATTGACGGCTAAGGACGGTCAATTATGACGACTAAATGTGATCATACAAGTCGGTTTATAACAATGTGAACTATTTTTTATTAAACAAGTACTTGCGAAATGTTATTGCTCAAAAGTCAAAAACTTTAATTGCATTGCGTAGTAATTTGTTGAAAAATCTCATGACAAAATAATAAAAATGTGTGACTTTAGCTTAAAAGAAAATAATGGTTTCATGGACTTTTACATATGTTGTCATGACATATTTATAGACAATTATTTTTTAAACTTCATGTGTGACTTATGATATGGTTATTTTTATATGAAAAACATGCATTACATTTTTTTTTTTTTTCGGAAGAAGTTGCGTGATATGAAATATGAGTTTTACTTTAGCACGGTACCACTACTATATTGTAATGAGAAGGATAGCTACACTGAAAAGCTTTGAGAAGGTATAGACCTACTCAATGAGAAATGTATGGAGAGGACAACTATACCGAAGAACACTGAGAATATATAGAACCTAAATGGAGAAGTAAAGGGGAATTATACATAACTACATCTATGGATATTGAGAATGTATATATCCTAAATAGAGAGGAGTTTTAAGAATGATAGCGACCCTTGTAGGGGCAGTACCCCGTTATAAAAATTTCTGACGTACTGTACTTCTTTATATGATATAAGATTTTTAAATTATATTAATATCATGATTTCAGTTATCGTTTTGATTTTTAGTTTATTTTTTATTTATAAATGGGACTCATATGTGTTATGTCCATCTTTATCAATCTTACTGGTATAGAATGACAATATTTTAAGCACACTCAAATACGAATTAGAATGGCAATGGCCTCTGATATAAAACCTTGAATGATTGTGTCTTGAAATCAACGCAAATTATAAATACATGACATCGGATCTCTCGAGCTACAATTGCGCAGAGGAATAACATTCTCTCCGGCCTGCATATCTTACAAACCCTATCAAATGAATGGAAATGAATTAAAGTGAGTGCTCTAAGATTACCTTAAATTCTTATTCAAATTTGATAATCTTGATTCGATATAAAGATAAATAAATAAGGTAAATTATATACAAACAACAATAAATATTTATACCACCAAGGAGGTAACCCAGTTAACCAAGGCTAGGGGATTGTTCTTCCCTTCCTTGCCCGGGGTCACATATTCAAAACGGCTTGTCTTAATAAAACTTAGAACTAAAGTCTTGGAGGCCTTCACAAACCGGCATCTTAGTGGGGTTACAATGACAGGCTGCTCCACCCGTAGTCAAACATGCCACAGCGAGAGGGGACCTTGGTCACGCCCAGAGGGAGAACCTACACTGGCCGCCCCTCCCCACTCTTTTTGCAAGAAGAAGAAAAAAAAAAAAATTAAATATTTGTAACCCAGATCACTTAGTAAGTTTATCTTTCTTTTAATTTGAAATTTTAAAATACTTTGTCCAACGTTAAAGGATTTTCTTTCATATGTCTCGATACATCCAATTAGCACCGTTGAAATGATGTTATCGTTGAATAAATCCCACGTTGATATTGTGCATTATAATGCTTGTATTAGAAAAGAATAAGTAGCCCGGCCTTGGGGCCTATGATAATCGTACCTTTAATTGAGAGCCAGGCTCAAAGAGTACAACGACGCGAGTCTCCGCTTAGCCGATTCGACCACATTTCATACATGAATTTGGGTAAAAATAGAAGAACATGACAAATTTTTCCCGTCGTTTTGTTACCTTTTTCTCTGGGAAAACTATACCAGGGATGACTTACTAAACTTCGAACGAGCAGTTGTACTCAAGTGATCTTGTCGGAAAGTCGACATGTTATTATATGTAGTAGACCATATTGTCTCTCTCTCAATGCAAACACCGTACCAAAGAATATTTGGAAAACTAGCGAAGTGAGAGCAAAGACCAGTGATCTCCTTCGATGGGGAACAGTTTCAACGACGACGATGATCATGCAGATCTTAATCATTCGCTCATACGGCCAGAATCGTCTATACAAGATGAAGCAGATCAAGATCATCGAGAAGCTAATAAAGATCTTTCCTCAAGGTTCTGGATTGAATCAAAGAAGCTATGGCATATTGTTGGCCCCACCATCTTCAGCCGCATCGTAAGCTCCTCCATGAACGTCATCACTGTAGCCTTCGGTGGCCATCTCGGCGATGTTGAGTTCGCTGCCATTTCCATATCCCTGAATGTCATCGCCGGCTTCAATTTCGGCTTCATGGTATTAATTCAACTCTATGTTCTATGACTTCTTAGTCTCTCTGCATGTCTGGAATGAATTTATTATGAGAGTTTGAAATTCAGTTAGGGATGGCGAGCGCCTTGGAGACACTGTGTGGGCAGGCCTTTGGGGCGAAGAGGTACCATATGTTGGGCATATACTTGCAGAGGTCATGGATTGTGCTCTTCCTCAGTGGTGTTTTGTTCCTCCCCATCTACATTTTCGCTGGTCCGATTATGAAACTCATAGGACTCTCCAAAGAAGTGGCGGAGATGTCGGAGGTGGTGGCTTTGTGTCTAATACCGCTGCAGATCGGATTTACGTTTCTGTACCCAGTGCAACGGCTCTTGCAGTCGCAGCTTAAGACCTTTGTGATTGCGTGGGTTTCTTTTGCGGCTTTGCTGGTTAATTTGCTTGCTACATGGCTCTTCCTTTATGTGTGGGATTTTGGGCTTGTTGGTATTATTGTTGCTTTGGATATCTCTTGGTGGGTTTTGGTTTTAGGGTTGTGTGGCTATGCCGTGTGTGGTGGATGTCCTGAAACTTGGACTGGATTTTCTGCCCAAGCCTTTACGGGACTTTGGGACTTCATCAAACTTTCTGCTGCTTCAGGAGTCATGATCTGGTACTTTCTCCATTGATGATATTCTTACAGTAATTAAATTCCATATGCTTGTGAAAAACAATACCATAATAAGATGAAATGAGATTTTGTCCTCGAGACTTTGAAAATACATTTCTTTTCCTTGTTCCTGAGTAATCTCGATCGGATTACATTCCTCTTTCTTTTTCTGGTAATGAAAACAGCTTGGAGAGTTGGTACTACACAATACTGATGTTAATGCCTGGCTACTTGAAGAATTCCACTATTGCGGTGGATGCGTTGTCAGTCTGGTATGGAAACCTACCACAGTTTCGTGTTGGTTGGTTAAATATTAGGTTATCCTTCTCTTTGAAAAAGATGATCATGATATTATATATTGAAATAATATTTTACTAAGATTTTTACTGCTTAGTTCTTATAAAAAATCTGGATCTTCTGCAGCATGAACACCAATGGGTTGGAGTTCAAGATCCATATCGCTTTCCTTGTTGGTGCAGGGTACCTTTTCTCTCTCCCTTCTCACTTTTCAATAAGACTCCATATATATCAACTTATCTGGTACATTAGCAGTGCACCTACATATACACCACGTGCCTTAGTTTAAAGAAATAATACTTATGTTCAGACAATTTCACCAAACTCGAGAGCATGCTGTATAAATACCCGATATTATGTTTAGACAGTCTGCATGAGTAAGAGATTTCAATAAAATTAGAGTACCGCGTCTTTCTTAAAATAAAAATAAAGTTCAGACAAAGTACACTATACGTCCAAACTCGATACTAGTTACTCGTAACATATATAGACATCCATCTGAACAGAACGAAGAACGTAGAAACAAAGAGGAAAGGACATAAAGATCATCAGTGAAACGAACCAACACCCGGAATTTCCTGAAACATATTGTTGAAATTGCCGAAAGTTTACACTAGGAATTCACACACGGAACTCTTGATTCGCCAAACTTTTATATCGTGGAGTTGGCCAACTTATGATATTGTAACTAGATGTCAAGTCGGACAACGTCCTAATTAATAAAGATCAGATGTAAGCATCGATAATAATTGATATGTTAGAACGTCAGCTTTGATATATACATGCATGCATGGACGATGATGAGCTACATTTGATGCAATATTGGGTATTGATCATATAAAATAACAAAAATTTTATATACAATCACTTTTACATACTCTTTTGTACAATTTACTGCTGTGATTGATTGTGTATTTAAAAAAAATTGATGCAGTCAATCATGACATGATCAGTGGAGTGCACAGAGAATACACAAAAGTGACTGTATATAACATTACTCATAAAATAATTGAAGAAGAGATTAAGGAGATGCATGTAGCAAATATCTCCTTTAAGCAAACTATTGAGATTAATTTAATCATTAAGTAATTGTAGACACAATCATAAAATGCGCAAGCGCCATGTACTCGTTTTGAAAAATAGTAGAGTCTACTATTAAAAAATTAATTTATTTTTATATGAGTCATGTATTTATTCACTTTTTCAAAATGATTGTACAACACTTGCACAATATTATTTTTCCTAATCATTATAGTCCGGGTTCAGTATTCCACATGCAGTACTGCTAAATTATTAACTTTTCTTGGGTCAAAAAATTAATATCGATCAAATTATTAATTTGATGGTACTAATTGAAATATTAAGGGGCCGAAAAATTAGGGTGGCAAAAGTTTTAACTTTCTTAATTTTCTTTGCATACTTTATGGTGGGCACATGATTTGAAATTTAGTCGATGGGAAGCTCAATTGACAAGAACCAAGCAAGAGTGGAGTTATAATATTTCAATGTTAATAGGTAATAGTATTTTTACTATGAATAAAATGGGTTCTAATGAGATAATGCAAAATTAACTCTTACTAGAGTACTATTTAGGACTTAGAAATTGATTATTTTCCAAGTGTACTCTATCGAGAGGCTTACATGGCTATGAATCCTTTTAACCTGAAACTCACAAAATATAATAATCCTAAAAAATCAAATACCTCAAAAATCATCCCAAAGAAATTTAAAGCACCACTACTAAAGCTGCGTTTGGATGTTGAGCTGTGCTAAATTAAACTGAGTTTTTTATAAATAGTAATAAATTGATTATGTGGAATGAATTATATGGAACCCATCTAAAATAAGTTTAGATGTGTTTAGATGTTAAGAAAAGTTTACTACTATTTATGAAAAATTAAAAAAAGATTATGAGTCCCACATGTAAAGATATGTTGAGTTAAAAAAGTCGTTGTGGGTTCCACATATAAGGAGGTTTTGAGTTTAGATAAGTTTAGTAATTTAAAAGTTGGGTGTTTAGATGTTAGACTCAATTTAAAATTAGACTGATTGAGTTGATTTTAGTTGGGTCTTGAAACCAAACAGGGCCTTAATATTCTCTAAAATCTCACCAATTCATTTATGCCACCTAGCACTTATCTCTCATGTATCTTATAATTATGTCACGTGCTATTTATTTCAACTATCACAACTATCAAAGTTATTTGTAGAGAAAATGGTGGAGATAAAGGGGTGAGTTCACTTGACTCAGTAAGCAATAAATCTATACTAGTGTATAAATATGAGCCAGTTAAATAATGTAAAACAAAAGAAAATTATAGGATAACATAACGATATTTTCCAAAATATTTATTTACAATAGTAATTTAGACAAAAGACATTTGGCATAAACATAACTGAAACATACATCATAACATAACATAAGCCATTTAACCATTGTGATAGGATTGTGCGCACTATCCCCTACAAGTGATCTGGCTGGAACAGAAGTGAAATATTCCCCTTTTAAACCCGACATGTCTAGTGTGTACACAAGTAAGACCTAAAAACCACTATGTCTCCAAAATGGGTGCACTCAAAAATAGAAATGTTGCTATATACCAGCATAATGACAGAAGCCAAAATTTTTACACCCGTAATAAGATAGGGATGGAAGCAAAAATAGAATGTCATGCTAGAAGGTTTTCAGATACACTATCATATCATAACAGAATACTGAGTGGATAAATATCATATATATAATCATATACAAATTTCATATTTCATATTCGCTCCTTTTACACGTACACTTGAGAACATGGTATAAAAAATGCTCATTCCTACACCAATTGTGATAGAAAAATATTTCATTTTCTTGTTCAGATACAAGAATAGCATAGAAAATGATTGAGATTGTTTTCATAACAAAAAGATGTAAGCTTTTCATAAAATCAATCTCAATCAATTTTTGGCAATGTACCTAGCTAGCATAATGGGAGCATTACTTACATGAACTTTTTAACATCCCTAAATTTCTTCACAATAGTGTACTAGTGCCAACCAAATATCAATCATCACCAATAAATAGGCGTGTAAGTTGTGGCAATTTTAAATCGCATGTGACTATGTAATTAAGCACGTACTTTGCAATTTAAAACCTAAGTTGCTTCAATAACTTATATTCCTTAAAACCTAAGTTTCTTGTACCCTAAAATATCGTCACTCCCAAAATATTTTGATTTTCACATAATTTCTTCAAATATTCACATGATTAACCGCTAAAATATTTGCCACGTCCAAAACAACGAATTAATTACTTATTCATCCAAGGATTAAAAACAAATCCATGATCCACCTGATACAATTTATCCGAAACACTTGACCCATGGAATAAAAACCCCACCTATTCCTAAGTCTACCCCTGAAAATGTGTCTAACTTTATATGTTCAACTTTGGGACCTAAATACAGCTTGGACCCTTTCTATTTTACTCTTAGGATATTCTGCACGTAATTACACACGACTTAAAAGAAAACACATACTCGCTATCAATCATACATGGTGCCGAGAGAGAGTGAGTGAGAGAGGCTTATAGTATAAAGCTTCAACCCAGCATACGTGGGCATGGATGTACAATGGTGTTCTCTATTCCGTGGTCTGGGCACCTTACGGCTGCCGGAGGAGGCTGAGCAAAGGCATGGGTGTTTGCCCAAGGGTCTGGGTCACCGAACTACGGCACCACGATGTGGTTTGTGGCAGTTTTCTTACGGTTCAGGGTTGTTGGACATGGACAAGGAACTGCCGTTATAGTTTTCTCTTATGAGTAATTATTTTTATCCGATGCTTTTTTGCTGATCTCTCTCTCTCTCTCAATATATATACAGAGAGAGAACTCCACCATCCTTTTTTATGGCAATGAAATTTCAAATAGTGGATAATATTCTTTTGATCCACATGTTATCCTGCCTATTGAAATTATGAGTAACCATGCACAGTAAGTATTCGACAGAAGGTGAAAGAGAATTCCTCTGTTTTGTATTTCTCACTTAATGAAAACAACAATTTGTACAGTACGTATATATAGAAGAAATTGTAACAAACTTTTATTCTATGGCTCTTGGATCTTCTGCCATCTGTCCATCCAGTCTATTTTCCATGTATTCCGAATATGCTTTATTGCTCTGCTGTAATCTTTTAGACTTTTCTGAAATGGTTGTGGTTCTGCTGTGAGACGTTGTGCTGACTTCATTCTATTGTGGTGCAGCAGATTCTTTTGATTCTTCATTTTCCTTAACACTGCCCAAAAAAATTGAAGAAAAATAAAATCCTAATCCAATAGGGTAACCCAACATGCATGTTTCAAACAAGACTAACAGGGCACCACTTTTTAATTTGATTTTGGAAATAGGCTAATAACTGTTCATTTTTATTAATTAATATAGTAATATTAACTCTACAAAAGTTATTTTGCGTCATGAAACTCAAAGAATAAGGGTGGCCAATGAATTGGGAGCCGGCAATGCTAAAGCTGCCAAATTTGCAACTATTGTGTCAGTGTCCTATTCAGCTGTTATTGGACTCTTCTTCTGCATACTAATCTCAATAGTCCACGACAAGATTGCATACATATTCACGTCCAGCGCTGATGTTGTCCAAGAAGTTGATAAGATGTCATACTTGTTAGGGGTTACAATTCTACTCAACAGTGTTCAACCAGTTTTATCGGGTAAGTTTCTGTTAATCTCAAATATCTCTCTTAATTAGTATATTTTAGTGCATTTGATGAAATATTGCCTATGTTTATTCCACTAAAAGAGTTGTGATATATAAATCATCTTCTTCACTATATATGACGACAGGGGTAGCTGTTGGGTCGGGAAGGCAAGCAACAGTAGCATATATAAATCTTGGCTGCTACTACATTATTGGACTTCCTATTGGAATTCTAATGGGATGGGTGTTCGATTTGGGCATCATGGTAATATGTGTGCTTAGCATCTATGCGATTATTATTTTGATGCTAGCTTTACTTTTACTTTTCTATATAAGGGTAGATTTGGGGCCTCAAATGAGATAAAATTTTCATCTGATCTTATCCTATCTTATTTCTAAACATAATTCAAATATAAAATTTTTAAACTAATTATTACAACGTTTTCCAACTTTCAAATAAAAAATAATTCTAACTTTTTCAAATCTTCAAACAAAAATAATATTATAGAATTATATTCTTACAATATTTTAACTTTATAATATTTTTTATTCAACTTTTTCTTTTTCATTTTTCACAACTCAAAAAATCTCAACTCAAACGATCTCACTGTTATTTACAAACAATCTTACTAATATTTACAAAAATTTTATCTTATCTCACTCTCCAAATCTGCCCTTAGAGTTTCCAAGCGATCTTGCCCCTTGTAGATCATGATCATCAAGCTTTTTGGGAATAGTACTAATGTGATTAGTTGGTGGTGATAGGGTATTTGGGGTGGCATGGTCTTCGGCGGGACGGGCGTTCAGACTTTAATATTGGCCATCATGACAATACGAAGCAATTGGATGACACAGGTACATAAATATGTTTTGTACATATACATATATATATATATATATATTCGCCAGATTGATCATATATATAAATTATATGATTCTTTTACATATTAATTCATTAAGAGTACTCTTAAATATGTATGTTATTGGATTTTTAGGCTGAGGAGGCCAGCAAGCGTGTAAGCAAGATGTCAAGTAGTCCTAAACCAGAAGATCAATTGGAATTTGAACATTAATAGAATTCTTGATGTTCATGAATCTTAATTGCCACCGATCGATCGATATACGTACCCACCAATTTGAGGCTTTTGTTTTTCTTTTTTTTGTTCTGATCTTCAAATCATGTATTGATGTCGCTCTTCTCTGCATTAATTTGTGGGTTAATTTGCGTTTTAAACTCCAATAATATATTGGTGTAGTACCATTTTTAAGCAGAAAATTCTTGCGAGATCGATCCTTCAATTTGATATCAATTAATCCCACATCGGAAGGTTTTCATAGGTCAAAGATGCTAATATTATCTTGAAAATCCATCTAACTCATGGCGTGCTTACTTTCAGGAAAATTACTTTGACATGGATGACTTCTATGGACTTTGGTAGCAAATCAATTTTGGAAAATACTATTTATTATCATTTTAATTATTATTCTTGCTAGGTCCAATATTTCCCTCAAGGGAGTGGATCGAACCCTATTTGATCAAGGTTTATGGGCCCCAATGCCTATGGGCCGGCCATGTGGTTATTAGAAACGTAGCGGTAATAGAACGGACAACTTGGAGAATGAATGACTCCTAACAAGACACTCGCCCCATTGGCGAGATTAGGGTCCTAATGGCTTGCATTCTAGTAAAAGAAGGAAGGAAACTAAACCTAGGAATAGGCCTTACTATATGGAGTCAACCATCCATATAAATATATACCAAGATACACATCAAAGAAAATGGAATAAAACAAACAAATACACGACTTATCATAACTGACTTAGGTATTGGAGACGTTCCTCACGATCTCGACCCACTCTCTTTTTCTAGTTACATGTTATAAGGACTAGTTGCGAAAGTACAAAATATGTACTCAACAATTCTATAATCAATATTTATTGTTATAATGTCAACTTATTTACATATATATAAATCAAAATAACAAATTACTTTTCATTAATCATTTATTATCACATAGCTAATACGAAACAAAACGTAATTAAAAAGATAATGAATAACACATCTCATTATTTTATACCAAGACACATATGTTGATTATCTGCTAATAGACAACAACTTTTTTGCTTGCAAAAACTCAAGTCCATCCACATATACAAAATGAGTAGTTCTAGTCGTCTGCCTATTTACTCCGTATACACCAAACACGTGATGACACTGCATCTAATTTTTTTGAAAAAAATGCATGCATTTTGGTTCACCCTAAATACCCAAAACAGATCTGATGGGATTTCAAATTTTTTCCTTCCCCCCCGCTTCACCCCTCCGCCATCTTCACCCCCCTGTCTGGGGCCCCTACCAGTTTCACCGTTTGGGCTACCACCAGCTTCGACGAGTCAATAATTCTGGATGTCCATCAAAACTATATTGGGATCGTCTTCTAGCTAGGAGATGGCCATGGGACTAAAGAAAGAGATCTAGATCTTATTGAAGATTTTGAATGAAGTTGGGGAAGACCTCTTCTCTGAACAGAAGAAAAGTTCCTAGCACCTCGGGCAAAATGTCCACCTACTCCCTCTTATGCAAGTTGAGATCGTGTGAACATGGGTTCCATAGCATCATCATGAAAAACCCTCATGAGCTTCTCGCTAGTCGCTATGCCTCATTCAAACCACTTCGAAAGTTCTTGAGTCCCAATTACCATGTATAACATCTAACTAACTAGTGATCCTCTCTCTACCACTCCCAAAATTTAATCTAGAATTTTTGGGTGAGAGGTCTCGGTGTTGATGGGGTTGAGGGATTTAGGTACTAGATCGGACTTGGAATGGATTGGGTTTGCCACATCATAAGTGTGTGGTGTGTGATCTCTGAACCAGCTTAGGAATAAAATTTTCCATACAAAATATTGACAAAAACTCAAAACAACCCATCCACTCATGGTCTCAAACTCGAAACAAGAACATGTAAGTAATCTAGAGAGAATTACTATTTTATAAATATGAGTAATGTTAGATATAGTTATAGGTTGTACAAGTGTCGCACATTTTTTTTGAAAAAAAGTGAAGTCTACCGTTAAAAAATTAATTTTTTTAATATGAGTTATATATTTACTCACTTTTTTAAAAGAAGTGCATAGTATTTGCACACTATATGGCTGCAAATATTATTTTTGTAAATTATAATTACCCTAAAAAGCTTTTACCCAAATTATGCAACTTAAAGCTTGAAAAACAAAAGTACAAAAAGTGATTCTTACCGTATTTATAGTCACAAATATGTATCTTTTATATTATTAAATTATATTATTAAATGCTCAATAAATATCATATCATATATATATATATTCTTCTCATACTTTAAACTTGAAAATTCAGGCATCTACTAGCCAATGATTAGTTTATTTTCCTTTCTCATATATATATATATATTGAAAAAAGCTACCATGCCCACCAATTGTTACCACTCTAGTTAATTGCTCAGCAAATTTTTTTTTTTTAACTTAATGATTAAGGACATAATTTTAAGTATATTAATATATTTTTTTAAAAAAATATTTAAATATAACAAAAAATGTGAAGAGAAAAATTAAAAAAAAAAATTAGCGGCCAAATAGAGCGGTGCTACTCAGGCAGCAGAGTAGCCCGCTCTATATATATTTGTTATAGTGCTTACAACAGTACTATTTAATTATGATGAATTCAATAAACATCATGACAAACTTACCGTTATATAAATAGATTTTCTCAGCCTAATAAGTATGTTCTCCAACATTCATGGTCGGTAGCAAAGCAAATATTCTATTATTAATGCTTAATTATGGTTTATGATCATGTCCGGCCAAAACCTGATATCATCATTCATTATTACCTTACATGTGTCAAAGCTTCTACCTCCTTCAAGTGGATGATTTCATTCTACAAGTGTATGGTCTTGATTAATTGGGTGGTTCAATATTACATAATTGTAGCATTTAATTTTATTTAATCGCTATATGTGTAAGTCAAAGATATAATTAAAAGATGTGACATCATTTAGATATATACAACGTGATTTCTGGATCACGTGAATTCACAAATTCAAAACTCGTGAACTTGGACTCTCACATGATTGGTTAAACCTATGATATTTGATGTTATCCTCCCCTTGAAAATCTATTTCCTTTCCTAAACTTTTCTTTTATAAAGGAGCCTAAAGCATGAAATTCAATAACTTGAAGAGAAAGTCAAATCAATTATTCGAGGCAACGTACAGTCTGCATTTCAAAATAACATACATCGATCTAGCCAAAACACCTTTAACGGATATTTTCTCCAATTAAAGCACCCTTCGCAGCTAGCCACTCATTCCTCCCACTCAACTATTGCAATATCATCATTTTTTTACCGTTCCTTTTTTGATTTGTCCAAAGAATATGGGCCCTGAATTAACGGTCATTGGCCCTACCTTCTCTTCATTGTCCGGAACGAATGAATTAATTCTCGTCCTCTGTTCTTCTATCCCTCGTATTTTTAAGTTTAACGTTAAAAAATAAATAAATAAATAAAAATAATGCAACATTTAGTTGTAATGTGCACAAGTACAATACAGCTATTTTAAAAAAGAATAAAATTTATTATTAAAAAATTAATTTTTTTTATATAAGTAACGTATTTATTTATTTTTTTAAAAATAATTGAATGACACTTGCACACTCAAAACTTCATCTATCATTTTTTTTAAAAACAATATTTAATCTATAAAGAATTCTCACAAGAATATATACTCACAAATTGATGCAGTTAAATATAATCCTTCCTATAATAAATTTTCTTTTACTATAAAATAGATTTGACGTCAAATCATGATGATTTGTAAAAATATTTTGGTAGATTTAGTACTTCTCTTAACACAATATTAAACAAATCAAGAATAGATGGATGACATCGAGGAGGCAAGGCATGGGAAAAACTGATAAAGATAAACAACATCAAAGCATACATGAATAAAAGAATGAAAAGATGATCATTATACATGCATTGGATCCACACTCAATTCTACGCACCGGAAATTAATGCACTAACAACTTTGTGTACATTATGACAATTATACATTTAGAATCAGATAACGTATCATAATCTGCAATACCTACCAATTACTGCGTATGAACAATTTCTTTGGCAGAAACACAAATAATGGGGCAAATGCTGCAAACAAAATGTCAAGAACCCCATAATACTGATGCCTAAAGAATGTTGGAGCTTTTTCTTTTATCATGATATCCTGTGATCTGATCACTCTTCACCCTACAGTAGAAACGGCAAGAGGAACCAATGCACCGCCGCCTGATCCGAAGAAAAACAGGTTCCCCGACTCGGCCGCCATTAATGGTTTTCCGAACCGTGTTGACTGGTTCATAGACTCGCCTATACTTCGGCCTGCCATCGTCACCAGCCTCAATCCTTCTCTCTTCTCTCTCGTTGTAATCAGCTTCATCTTCGTCTCGCTTACCAAATCCCACATCCGATCGTTCCTTTTTCGATTTGCGAACAGCAACAGTAACCTCTCTTTGCAGTCCTGAAACCTTTGCAAGGTGTTTAGCATCTGAGTCAGATCGCCCTCACTCAGGTTTTCCGTTCTGTCCCAGAGTTCCGAAACTCGGAGGAAGATTTCTAACTGAACCAACCTGTAATCTTCGCTCACCATTCTCACCACCTCGTAAACCAAATCGTTCCTCTGAAGGTGTAGCGAATCTGGTACCTCGCAGATTCTTTCGGCAAAATCCACAAGAACATCCAACTCCCTTGACAGATCCGAGTCCAAGAACGTCAAGAATCTCTCTTCTTTATTTTTGTCGTTATTCGTGCCTAAAGATGAACAAAAGTAGTAACCCAAAACCTTGGAAACCATCAAGTTTTGCTCCACTAAACCCGCGTACCATCTCACCCACGATGACAATTCCCACATTTCCGCCCCGGAACCGTCTCTAAAAGTCGAAAGATTGAGAAAGTTTCTGCCACCAGAAGAAGGATAGAACGAAAGCTGATCGTTGAGAATGAAGGATCCCCTGGTGATGATGTTATGAATCGTGAAAAGGCATTTGATGGCAACCGGAGCGCTGTGCGTGCCATGCAGGCGAGCCATGATCGCATCTATGCAGGAGCATGCCGTTAGGCGGGACCCGTTGCCGAGGGTAAGAACAGCGGCGACGCGCTTCTCCGACGGAGGGCTGGACGGGTCGTGGGTGGTGGCGAAGAGGACGGCGACGTTTACAGAGGAGGTGGAGAGAGTTGCTTTGATCAAGGAGGCTTTGTCTTTGAGAATATCTATGAGATTTCTTAGCTTCTTTAGCCCACTCATGGCAGGCCGAAGAAAGATTGCAAGGTGGAGGGGTGGTGGAGACAAAGGGAAAGATCACAAGAAGACATAACACGCTGGAGCCTTTGGATACTTTAATTTTAGTTATGTCTCTATTAATAGTTTCAATATAAACGTAAATTGCGTTAAACAAATGCTATAAAACTTGTTAATACGAGTTGGAGAAATTCATCCTATATAAAATAAATAAATATATATGTATATACATATATATATATACACATATGGATATTGCTATAGCCACATATAAAAGTCTAGATGTAGACAGCGAATAAGCTATTTTACTTTCTTTTTTTTTCGTTTTTTTTCATATATTTATTTTATATCTTTAAATATTTTTTTTTAAATCACAACATTATTTAAAAATACTTTCTTAATCACTAAATAAAAAATAAATAAATAAAACAGAAAATTAATGACCACCATCAGGGACTTTTGTCTGTAAGAATAGCATTATCCTATATATATATATATATATATATGCCGGCTGCCTCCCATCTTTTACTATAGATTTGTTTGAGCACGGTTGCCAATTATTCGTGCTAATAGGAATATTATAAAAATGGTGTGAGGTTTGAGATCTCCAAACATGTAGACCACTTCAATATAGAAGAAATTAAGCCGGAATATTATTGTCAAAATAGGTACAAATCCTACGCGTTATAATATTCATATATATATATATATATAGCTTATTATCTTTTATAAATAGACCAAGCATTACTTAATGGGCAACGGAGTAACCTGTTGACCAGCTTTTGTTTATAAGAAAGTTTGTAATCGTGTTTTCAAAAGACATGTCCAGAGAAAATCATCGGAGTCAATCCGATCGACGAATCATGTTTAAAGCCAAACAATTAATTAAAGATCACTAATTACCAAATAAAGTTATGACAAATCGATACGATTAAGATTCTCTTAAATTTTTTTTTTTTTTTTTTTTTTCTAAAAGCTCAATTAAAAGAAACATGAGACCATATATATTAAGTAATTATATTGCGGAATTTATTAAACATTTAGGGCTAATTTGGTTGTTGGAATATACTGAAATCAATTCAATTCAGTATAATTTTAAACTAATCAGTCTAATAACCAAACACACAACTTTCAAATTACTAAACTTATTTTAATTCAAAACATATTTATACGTGAGACCTATAATATTTTTCAACTCAAGTACATCTCTTTACATTTGGGATCTACAACATTTTTCAATTTTTTATAAATAGTACTTATAAACTCATTTTAATATCTATACACATCTAAACTCATCTTAGACAGGCCATACAAAATTCACTTTACTATCGTAACTCATTATTATTTATAAAAAGGTGAATTCAGCTCAACTCAATATCTAAATACAGCCTATAGCTTAAAACAGTATTTGGAAAAATTGATATGAATAACAATAAATATTAATTATAAGATTTATTTCTTAAGTTTATATGTACACAAACGTCATTGACTCGTTACCAAGAGGATGTGCTGTCCTTGTGTTTATACGCGCGGCTCGGTTTCGACCAGAGTCCTACCTTGGTATGAACACGTCCCCAGGCTACAAAATCCGGAGCTTCGACTAGACTCGATTGGGGCCTGGTGGTTGATGGAGACAAGTTTGGCATGAATTTCTCATGTGCTTGTTTAATTGCCACACGTAATTGTATTGAAGTCTCTTTACCGACACGGTGATCATGACTTTTCAAATATTTAATAATTTGACTAAACTCGTCAAACTTTGTAATTAACAGAGACAATTTCAACAAAGGCAACTTTTCATTTGAGATGTCATTCCGATATTGTTCGATTGGGGAGTTAAATTTTCAAACAATTTAGAGTCTCGAGAAAAATAAAAAAAATCTTTACAAGCAATTATTTTAAGTATTCTTTATGTATTTCATTAATTTGATTGATTGTGTTATTTTTTTTAATATAAAATAACCATTTTAAAAAATTATAATAG
>QGSO01029507.1:0-5000 GCA_011037825.1 Carya cathayensis | reverse complement strand
TGTTTGCATAACTTAGCTCTTGTTTTGCAGAGATGTGAAGATAAAAATCTAGTCCTGAACTGGGAGAAGTGTCATTTCATGGTTCAAGAAGTGATCGTGCTTGGCCATAGAATGTCATCTAAAGGAATTGAGGTGGATCAAGCCAAAATTGCAACCATAGAGAAACTACCACCTCCAAAGAATGTAAAGGAAATTAGAAGTTTTCTGGGACATGCGGGATTTTATAGAAGATTTATCAAGGATTTTTCTAAACTCTCTAAACCTTTATGTAATCTTCTTGAGAAAAATTCTGCATTTGACTTTAATGTTGTTTGTTTGCAAGCTTTTAATGCAATCAAGGAGAAGCTAATTTCAGCACCAATTGTGATTGTGCCTGATTGGAGTCAACCTTTTGAAATTATGTGCGATGCAACTGACTTTGCAATTGGAGCAGTGTTTGGGCAAAGAAGAGACAAGCTGTTTAGAGCCATCTATTATGCAAGCCGGACATTGAATGAAGCTCAATTGAATTATACGACAACTGAGAAGGAGATGCTTGCTGTAGTGTTTGCTTGTGATAAATTTCGGTCTTACCTCATTAGTACAAAGGTGATAGTGTTCATTGATCATGCAGCACTTCGCTATTTGTTTGGCAAAAAGGATGCTAAGCCGAAGCTAATTCGTTGGATCCTCCTTCTTCAAGAATTTGATTTGGAGGTTCGGGATAAGAAAGGAAGTGAAAATTTAGTGGCTGACCATCTCTCTCGGTTAGAGCAAGAGGAAGAAAGACCAGATTCAGTAGTCCAATAGGCATTCCCTGATGAGCAGTTGTTTGCATGTGAGATCAAACTTCCGTGATATGCTGATATTGTTAACTACCTAGCTTGTAAAGTTTTATCACCTGATCTTACTTACCATCAACGCAAGAAATTTTTGCATGATGTGAATTATTATCTTTGGGATGAGCTTTTGTTGTTCAAAAGATGCCCAGATCAAATCATTCGAAGATGTGTGCCGGAAGAAGAGATGCAAGCCATCCTCCATCATTGCCATTCATCATCATATGGAGGGTACTTTGGAGCCACCCGTACAGCAGCTAAGGTACTTCAAAGTGGGTTCTTTTGGCCTTCTATTTTTCGTGATAGTTATACTTTGGTGAAAACTCGTGACCGGTGTCAACATATGGGAAATATTTCAAGGCGTCATGAGTTACCACTGAAAAATATCTTAGAAGTTAAGTTGTTTGATGTTTGGGGAATAGATTTTATGGGGCCTTTTCCTCCTTCTTTTGGCTTTGCTTATATCTTATTAGCAGTTGATTATGTGTCAAAATGGGTGGAAGCAATTGTTATAACAACAAATGATGCAAAGGTAGTGCTCAAATTTCTGCACAAGAATATATTCACAAGATTTGGCACTCCACGAGCTATTATTAGTGACGAAGGGACTCACTTTTGCAACAAGTTGTTTGATAATCTTCTTTCTAAATATGGTGTAAAGCACAAGATAGCACTTGCTTACCATCTCCAAACTAATGGCCAAGCTGAAATTTCAAATAGAGAAATCAAGAACATCCTTGAGAAGACAGTCAAAACCAATAGAAAGAATTGGGCAAAGAAGCTTGATGATGCTTTGTGGGCATACGGTACAGCCTTTAAAACACTTATCGGGATGTCTCCATACCGACTAGTGTTTGGAAAGGCATGTCATCTTCTTGTGGAGTTGGAGCATAGAGCTTATTGGGCTGTAAAAAAGTTTAACTTTGATTTGAAGGCAGCAGGTGAAAAGCGACTTCTTGAATTGAATGAGATGAAAGAGTTCCGGAATGATGCATATGAAAATGTAAAGATCTATAAAGAACGAACGAAGTAGTGACATGACAAACAGATTCTTAGGCGAGAGTTTGCACTAGGACAGCAAGTTTTACTATTTAATTCACGACTCAAACTCTTTCCGGGAAAGTTAAAATCAAGATGGACAGGTCCTTATACAATTCATGAAGTTTTCTCTTTTGGAGCAATAGACTTGAAGGACAAGACATGGAATATTTTCAGAGTTAATGGTCAGAGATTGAAGCACTACTATGGAGAACAAGTGGAGAGGAACTATGCATTTATTCCTCTTGGAGATCCTAATTAATGAGAATTGAAAAGTCTGGCTGTAGACTTTAAAACAAGCGGTTATGGGAGGCAACCCATAGATCTTTCTTTCATTATTTCATTTATTTTATTATCTTTATTTATTTAGTTTTAATAAATTGGTTTTTGATGCAGGTTTATTTAGCATGAATGAAGAGCTGAAAATTTTATAAATTTTGGAAGATTCACTATGAAACCAGGGAAGTTCCTTTTATTTTTTCAATCCTTTTTACTTATGCATTACAATGAGGACATTGTTTAGTTTAAGTTTGGGAGTGTAAACTTCTATAGTCATTTGATCCTCTTGTTTTCTAAGTATTGGGTTGTTGATGGGTTGTTTGATTCTCTTACCAAGCATGCATAGGAGTAAGATTGAATTCTCTATAACTCTGAAATTTGTGATTGAAGATGGTTTTGAGAAAATTTTCAAAAATTTCTTTTATGTCAAGCGGAGTTTTGTGGGTACTTTGATTTAAATCTTTGACCTTGAACATAATTAAGCACATAGTCGTTTTTCTTTGATTCCATTTTGTTTATGAAGAGAAGAGGTTGAATTAATTGAAAGAGGGAAGTTCAATTTTGCTTTGCTCTAGAATCTGTTGATGGGTCCTTGAGGCAAAATCCTAGTTGATACCGAATATTAGAGAAATGATCTAGGCATTTCTTTGTTATAGCCAAAAAGCTTTCCCAGCCGTCCTAAATGTCATGCCATCATTACATGGTGTGTTTCCATAGTCAACCCCCTTGAGCCTTATTTTACATAAGCCTTTATTTCTTTGAACTACATAAACCATTCCCACTTTAAGCCTGAAAAACAATGAATCTACCCTTGATAGTTTGAGAAAATATTTTTGTGGAAAGTTACATTTAAAAGAGAAAAATTAGTTGAAAGAGAATGATCCGTATTATGTTTGCTCTGTTGGATCAAAGAAAGAGAAGAATAAGAAGAAGAAGAAAGAAAGTGAAAAAAAAAAAGAAGAAGAAGAAGAAGAAGAATAAGAATAAGAAAAAAAAAGTCACTAAGCGGAGTGTGAATCACCTCAAATTTTGTTAAGAGAATTGTTGGTATTGCATTATTGATCACAGCAACAATAATGCCACAAGTATGAGCATATTGCCAAGAAAGGGTTATGATTTGAACCATGTGGAAATCTCTTTTAGTGTTCTTTTTACCAAGTATTTTCTCAGTTTGCTTTGATTCTCCATATCCAGTTCTTTCTTAACCCTCACCATGTGGCCTATCATTACAACCTTATTAAAGATCTCTTGATCTTTGATTTTGGTGTTGACTACATTAGTGGAGAGGATTTCTGAAAATTGGACTTATGGGGTTAAGTTTTGAGATAATTCTTCTGATTTTAGTTGTTCTACTTTTATCTGAGTTTGCAGGTGGTTTGAAGTTAAATTGACTATATCACACACACACTCGAAGTCTTAGCTTTAGGTTGAAGTAAACGTCTAACTCTTACTTGACAAATTGTAAAATTTTGATTGATTTTCTTGCTATCTTTCATGTTAAAAGAGTAAGATACTAGTGATGAAATCTAAATTCATAATAGTTTGGTGAGTGATGATACTTCTCTTTGGGGTCGAGTTGATATTGCCTAAAGTATCATCTGTTTTTCTTTTTGTTGAGGACAAACAAAGTTGTAAGTTTGGGGGTATTTAATGACTTGAAATATTTTATTTTGCAGATTTACAAGATTGCTAGAGCGGAGGCTTTTGGCCGCTCGAGCAAATTCAGGCAGATTCAAACGCTCGACTGCCGCTCGACAGTGAGCTCGAGCGGGTTGCGAGAAAACAAAGATCCCTCGAGCGGAGGCTTTTGGCCGCTCGAGCGGAGTCAGACAGAGTTGAACGCTCAATGTGAGCTCGACAAGCCGCTCGAGCGAATTCAGGCAGAGTCGAACGCTCGATGCTCGCTCGACACCCAGCTCGAGCGAATACCATATTTTACAGATCTAGGGTTTTCCGCCATCAGAGCATATAAAAAGTGATTTTTCACCTTATGGCCGTACCTTTTGACTGGAGAACACTTTTTGGGACAGAAAAACACAGCTAGAATGATTCAAATCATCTGTTTTGGAGAGGGAGTTCCACATATTGCACGTACGTTGGAATCATACACGAGCACAGACGGGAGAAAAGCAGTGAATCATTTCCTTGAGTTTTTGAAGACGAGTTGCGGCTACGAGGAGTATTTTTCAGTGTTTATTTTCTTCCAATATTATCAGAACAATTATGGTGAATTCGTTTATGTTTAATTCAATTTCTAGCATGAGATAAATTTTATTTATTCTAGGAAAATGATGTAACGTAGTTCCGAACTATACTTGATTGTCTATGCTAATTTAAGGCAATTCTCTCTTTATTTATCTGAATTATTCTGAGTTTATTGCTTCTAATTAACTGGCCATTGATTAGATGATATTAAATCTTGTGATTTGCTATCGAAAGAGGGAATCATGGGGTAGATCTTGAATATTTCAGCATAGGTAAGTATAGAGATCGAAAGACTTGTATGAACCTATGTAGTATTTAAATCATTGGTCTTATTGTTTCTTGTTTTATTAGTTTGCATATTCTTGTGGAAATTGATTAAATTGATTAATCAGAATAATTTCCATTTGACTATCGAAAGAGACTTTTGGATGAATTAGAGATTTGCTAATAGACAAAAAGAATTAAATTAAATTAGTTAGATGAAAAAAGTATAGTGAAGAATTAGGTGAAATCGATTTCCTAGAAGTTTTCTTTCCCATTAATTTAATCTTCGAAAGTCAGTTTTATTTCCTTTGCGTATTTCTCTTTGAGTTAATTTTAGTTTAATTTGCAACTACATAAATCTTTGTGATTCCTCTAGATAAAATCGAGATTAATATA
>QGSO01029357.1:0-11824 GCA_011037825.1 Carya cathayensis | reverse complement strand
GTATTTATACTTCTCCACACATGTTCCATTGATTCTTCAATCCCTTTCCTTCATGCCTTACATCACCTAGTCCATAATCTCCACGTAATAATAGAAGACAATAAGCCCATAATATTCCCCATTGTGGTCGATTTTTTTGCTCTATTATACCAGCTTGCAAATAATTTCATGCCATGACCATCCGTCTCTCATAGACATGCTAATCTATAAAGCACATTTCTTCCATATATGTTTCGCAAACTCCCCTTCAACAAGGACATGACTCTGATCCTCATAAGCACCATATACACAACAATTGCATTTTGAGACAATAAGAAGCCCAACCTTTCTAATTCGATCATCCACACTCAAGGCATTATTGAGACCCTTCCACATAGTGATTGCCATAAATTTAGGAAGATAAGAATGCCATACCCATTCACCCCTTAAAATTCTAGGCATTTTTACCCGAACCACTTCCCAAGCACTCTTAGTAGTAAAATTTCCATCTGGATTAGGTAGCCAAATGAGAACATCTGCTCTAGACTTCTTGCCCCTCAAAGACCTCATAATCACCTCCAAACATTATGGTCCAACAAATCAACCAATACGATCAAAATCTCAACTATCCTCAACCAAAAACTCCTTCAATCTCAAATTAGAGTTACTCACTGTATTGTATTGTTCAAAAAGAGGACATTCCTCCAACCGTTTGTCATGCCAAAAAAAAGTATCACCCTATTTGATTTTCCATTTTGTATATTTGAAAATGTCCGAGATACATCCAATGACCATTCTCTAAAAGCCTGCCCCTTTTGAAGGATTGACTAGAGAAATAGGAGAATTCTTCACATACTTGGCTCTTAAATATTGTGACCATAAGGAGTCTACCGTCAGAAGTTTCCAACCAAATTTCATATGAAGAGACTTTTGTATATCTTCCAAGTTGCACAACCCAATTCCACCTTTTTTGACAAACCGCCTCCCATGCCCTCCAATGCTTCTTCGGTTTTCCTTCATGTAGACCCAAAAAAAATTTACTAAACAAACTGTTCAGTTTAGCAATAACTGATTTTGGAACCTGCAATATAGAAAAAGGTGGATAGGCATACTTTCAAGAACATACTTCAAAAGTAGAACCCTTGCCCCATTGGATAACAAATTTGCCTTCCAACTTCCAATTCTATCTCTAATCTTTGACAACATCTCATCAAAATGAATGGCCTTAAGCCTCCCAGAAATAATTGATACCCCAAAATATTTAAAAGGCAAAGCTCCTTCAGAAAAACTCATTAGACGGAGACACACTCTTCGGCTTGCAGGGGTGAATTCCTTTGAAAACATAATTGATGACTTCTTTTTACGAACCGATTGAACAGACCATTTCTCATAAGTCTCTAATTTTGCCAAGATATACTTCAAAGATGACTTACTTCCATTTACAAAGATGACAATGTCATCCACATATAATAGATGGGAAATAAGGGGAGTGCCATGAGAATGATAAAAAGATCCGATATTATCTTGATCGAAATTACTCTTCAACATCCTAGACAATATTTCTTCTACCACTATAAAAAGATAAAGAGAAAACGAATCTCCCTGTCTCAAACCCCATCCCGCCTTAAAGAAGCCCTTCGAAACACTATTCATAACAACTGAGAACCAGTGAGAGGAGATACAATTTCTTATCAAATCACAAACCATATTTGAAAACCCAAAAGCCTTCAAAACATGAATTAAGAAATCTCATTCAATACTGTCATAGGCCTTGGTCATATTTATTTTAAGAATAGCATTACCCCCCCCAAATGGGCTTATGTAAATTGTGTGCCATCTCCTGTGTTAGGCTAATATTATCAAATATAATCTGCCCAGGAATGAAGGTTCCTTGTCCCAGATAAATAAACCTGGACAGAAGTGGGGAAATTTGACAAACCATAATTTTACTGCAAGTTTTGTAGAACACAGAGCATAAACTGATCGGATGAAATTTATCAAAACTTTTGGGATTATCAATCTTTGGAATAAGAACAAGAGAAGTAGCCGAGAATATTCTTGTTAAAGGTGACCCTCAGAAAAAGTCATGAATTGCGTCCACTACGTCCAATGAAATAATATCCCAACAACATTTATAAAAACTACCTCCAAATCCATCAGGACCCGGGCTACTATTCGAGGGAATGGAAAAAATTGCCTCTTTAATTTCTTGGATCGAATGGAGCTCAATGAGCTTTTGATTATCACTATCAGTAATAACCTGCAAAGAAAAACTAGAAAGATTCGGCAAATAATTAGAATTCCTAGACATAAAAAATTCTGGAAAATAATCTACCGCCCCATTGTGCACCTCCTCTAGAATCTTCAAACATCGACCATCATTCAGATTCATCTCTCTCACTACTCTATATTGCTTTGAGAGTAGAGCCTTAAGGAAAGAAGCATTAGCCTCACCAGATTGAAGCCATTGTTGCTTAGCTTGTTGGCAAAGCCGAATATCCTCCTTGTTCATCCAGGTATCCAGCTCCACTTTTGTTACTACGAGATCAAGTTTTGAATCCTCATTAAACTCATTTTGCAATTGTTCTTCCAAACGCATCACTCGCTCCTCAAGCCTTTTAATATTTTCAGTAGTAATACCAAAAACATTTTTATTCCATACTTTAGGACTTTGTTTCAACACTTTTAATTTTCCAGCTAAACAAAGTATACCTTCACCTCCCCTTTGCGATCCCCAAGAGTCAATAACACATTTCTAAAATTCCAAATGAATCTCCCACATCCGCCGGTATTTGAAACTTGGAAAACCATATTTAGTATTATCCTGCTCCATCCACACAACCACAAGAGAATGGTCTGAAGATGCCCGCGATAAATATTTCATAGTAGCCTCTGAACAATGAAGAAGAAAAGAGGAATTAATAATCACCCTATCCAAATGAACCCAGCTTCTTGAAAGACCATGCTGCCTATTACACCAAGAAAACATATTACCTTCATAATTCATCTCCACCAAGCCTGAGTCATCAATAAAAGAATTAAAATCTACCATAGCCACAGTAGATCTTGGCTTCCACCTCTACGTTCCCCATCAAATCGAATTATGTTGAAATCCCCAAGAACCATCCACAGAACATTTCTTGGGTTAATACTACGAAGGTTATTCCATAACTGTCTTCTTTCCACCTGTTGGCACTTAGCATAAATAAAGGAGATAATATACTGACAATTATTCTCCTCTAGTCTAACGGTCAAGGATTGAGCAAAATAATTCAACACTGTAATCTTGACTCCAGACGCCCATAATAGCCAAATCTTACCACCACTATCCTCATTAGAGACACTGTCCTCCTTGGTTTGTAAACAACTCAAATGACTATCATTCAAAAATGGTTCCGCCAATGCAATGATCTTTGGTTTATACATATGAACTAACTTTACTAACCTCCTCTTAGAGGTCCCAAGACCCCTAAGGTTTCAAAATAAGATGGGCTCAATCATAGGTTTATACAAAATGTCTTTCTCTTAGCCCTTTTGGAACTCTTACACTCTCCCGCCTTACCTGACTGACAATCTTGGCCTTCTTTGTCAGACAAAGAATCTGCATCTTTTTGTAGATGACCATCCTCCAATTCCTCTTCACCTTCTGAAAGTGAAGATATAGAGACATGGTTAACACTCAAAATAGCAGACCCATCAGCAACATCTTTTTGAGCCATTGGAAAATTTGGTACAACAAGAACAACACACATCACAGACCCCCCCCACCAACCCCTTCCAGCACTGAGTTTTGCCTTCTTGCAAGGGTTCCAACACAACAATATCCTCGACTCTTTCCACCTTATCAAACGCCGACACCCCATCATGTAGATTGTCTTGTATTAAATCTGGTCCCAAAACCTATTCTTCCGACTCCTCTTAAATCACAATCAACGTCTCTTTGTTTAATAGAACATCATCTTTGTTAGCATTCTCTAACACTTCTTTTAGATGTAGCGAGTCCATCTTACCATCATTAGTATCTCTGCTCTCTATTTCCAACATTTTTTAATTTTCCAGATCCCCTGCTAAATATTTCTCTCCTAATTCATGATTCATCTTTTCCTCCATATTATTATCTTGTGTTTTGGGAACCCATTTTTTTAACACCTTGCCTCCTTCCAATTTTTTCAGATCACCATGTTTTTTCCAATCAATCATCTGTTTACAAGTTTTTGATTTATGACCCTATATATGACAAAAAGAACAGAAACTCGATAAATTCTCATATACAATTTCCTGATATCTAGACGAAGACTGCCTTGGATCGCCAGTCCAAAATCCACGAATCGGATCTATAGCTGCATCCATCTCCACACAAGCCCTTACTCCATCAGTTCCCATTGCACACCTCGTAGTATTATCTGTTGCCCAGATGACTAATACAAGAGGGGGGTGAATTGAGTTGTATTTAAAAAAATAACAATTATAAATCAAATATACAATATAAAATATAAACAAAATATGAAACAACAATAAATATAAAGAGTAAGGGTAAGAGAGAAGCAAACTCAGTATGTTAACGAGGTTCGGCCCCACTGCCTACGTCCTCGCCTCAAGCTACCCCTTGAGGATCCCCGAATTCACTATTCAATCTCCTTCAGGTGGAGATAGAAACCTATTACACCTTTGAACAACACCGCTACAAAGGATCCGTGTAGAACACCCTCTACACTTGCAATCACCTTACACGTGGTGATTCAACGATTCCCTGTGTAGAACACTTTCTACACGCACAAGGGTTGTACACACCCTTTTACTGATACAAAAATTGATAGTGGGTAGGATATCAGAAAACACTCCTCAATGAGTGAAATAAGAACAATACAGCACAAACTATATCTCTCAAAATGAACAAGGGTTAAGGCTCAATGCTTAGAGAAGAGAGAATGAAAGTTTGAATGAGAGTTGTATGCTCTTGGTGTTGTAAATGTGAAACTCTCAAATGATCTATTTATAGGCATATGAGACTTCATATTCAAATTTAAAAAGATTCACATGTCAAAAACATCATCATTCATTTTTCAAAAATTTCAAACCTAATCTTTTTACTTTTTGCATATGACAAAAGGAGCACACTTTACTTTTCAAAATATTCAAACAAAGCATCTTCCTTTTGCATAAGTCAAGAAAAGCATCAATCACTTTTGAAAATATTCAAATAAAACATGCACATGTGAAAGATGACAATCAATCATCTTTAATATTTTCAAATTCAAACCTTTAATCATGGCATGCACATGTGAAAGATGACAATCAATTATCTTTCAAAATTTTCAAATTTAATTTTCAAAATATTCATGCACATGTGGAAAATGTATTTTAATGCTTTATGATAAAATATTAATTTTTGAGCCTTAATCCTAATTTCGAATTTTAAGAGATTTACAACATTTCTCTATGACTTTAATGTGAACTTGTTTCCTTCTTGCTCATGCTTGGTTCCTTGATGTGCTTGACTCCATTGTGTGGACAAATTGAGCTTGAGACTCCTTCATTCTTTGAATTCATTTGTTATCATCAAAATCCATGTGTAAATATATAATTACACAAAACTTGAAACCTTAGGTTCAACAATCTCCCCCTTTTTGATGATGACAAATACTTGATAGAACCTGAAGCCTGTATTAATACTTAAGCTCCCCCTGAGAATGTGCGTTAGTTTTTCAAGCAAAAAAATAAATATAATTCCAAGCATATATAACAAGTTTAACAATTTAAACAATATTAATGTTCTAGTCTAAAACTTCTCCCCCTTTTGGCATCATTAAAAAGGATCGGCAGCAAGTAAATAGACTGAAGAAAACGGTGCGTTAATAGACACTGTAGATAGTTGAAAAAAAAAAATAATTGGATCCGTCCGTGACCCGACAAGTGTGGCTGGAGATTTGAAAAAAACGCCTGATGTTGTTGACAAACGAGATTGAAGGCTCCGAGTTTCTAAAAAATGTCATTTTCACCGATCGGGAAAAAAAAAACATTGCTCTTTGACTTGGATGATAGCTCGTCTTGTTCTTTATACTATCTCTATAAAATCAGTCTTAAAGTTCATCCAATCCGCATCAAGTTTTCTTCTTATCTCTATAACTCATCTGCATTCCTTCAACATTCTCGCTTTAAGTTTTCAATTCTTCTCTCCATGGCTCATTCTTCTAACATTCCTCTAGATGCATCCATGAGGTATTAACACCAACCTCCTGTCCTTTCTGAGCTGCCATTGGTGCCATGTTGCAGCAAGAAAATAATAGTTAGCTAATAAGTCAGACTCCGATGCTATCTACGACTTGGTGAGTCTCGGGACTCGCTACTCATCCTCTATTGTTGCTTTTTCCAGCGGGTACAAGCCAAAAACCATGAGGTTGAAAAGCTTAAAGAACAAATTGTTGTACTTCAACGAATTGTTCAAGAGTCTCACACAAGGGAAGGAATCTTTCGGCAGAAGAATAAACAGTTGAAATCTCTATTGAAATCTTCATTCCGCTTGCCAGTTCCCATGGATAGGGATGACATGATATTGTATGAAGAGAATGAGCGTCTCAAACATGAGGCTAAGAACCTCAAGTTTATGTAAAAGTATTTAAAAAAATATCTCTCTATTTTTATGAACTCTGATCTGTCTTTTAAGAGATATTCATAACATGCATCATACCTATTTCTCTTCTAATCATACATAATCTATCTTCTGGTAAAGGTTTTGTGAATATATCTGCTAACTGATCGTGTGTGTTTGTGAACTCTAGTACTATATCGCCTTTCTGCACATGATCTCGAAGAAAATGATATCTTATTTCAATATGCTTAGTTCTAGAATGTTGTATTGGGTTCTTTGAAAGATTTATAGCACTTGTATTATCACATTTATGCCTCAGCAGTAGATAGTGCAACAGAATTTTGTTTTTTACTAAACTAGGAAACTAATGCATGACCTAAGAAGTGACATGCTCCACTAGTGCTTTTTCGATCTATTTTACAACCAGGATAATCTGCATCTGTGTAGCTGATTAGATCGAAAGATTGTATGTTTAGGGTACCATAACCCTAAGTTAATTGTACCACTAAGATATCTAAGAATGCGCTTAACTGCAATTAAATGAGATTCTTTTGGAGATGATTGAAAGCGTGCACATAAGCACACACTGAACATAATATCTGGTCTACTGGCTGTCAAATATAATAAGCTACCAATCATACCTCGATATACCTTCGAGTCAACTGGCTTACCGGATTCATCTTTATCAAGTTTAGTAGATGGGCTCATTGGTGTTCCAGTTTCCTTAGCACCTTCCATCCCAAACTTCTTCAGCAATTCTTTAATATATTTTGATTGATTGATGAATGTCTCACTGTTGCCCAGATGACTAACACAAGAGGGGGGGTGAATTGAGTTGTATTAAAAAAAATAACAATTATAAATCAAATATACAATTTAAAATATAAACAAAATACGAAATAACAATAAATATAAAGAGTAAGGGTAAGAGAGAAGCAAACTCAGTATGTTAACGAGGTTCGGCCCCACTGCCTACGTCCTCGCCTCAAGCTACCCCTTGAGGATCCCCGAATTCACTATTCAATCTCCTTCAGGTGGAGATAGAAACCTATTACACCTTTGAACAACACCGCTACAAAGGATCCGTGTAGAACACCCTCTACACTTGCAATCACCTTACACGTGGTGATTCAACGATTCCCTGTGTAGAACACTTTCTACACGCACAAGGGTTGTACACACCCTTTTACTGATACAAGAATTGATAGTGGGTAGGATATCAGAAAACACTCCTCAATGAGTGAAATAAGAACAATACAAGCACAAACTATATCTCTCAAAATGAATAAGAGTTAAGGCTCAATGCTTAGAGAAGAGAGAATGAAAGCTTTGAATGAATATTGTATGCTCTTGGTGTTGTAAATGTGAAGCTCTCAAATGATCTATTTATAGGCATATGAGACTTCATATTCAAATTTAAAAAGATTCACATGTCAAAAACATCATCATTCATTTTTCAAAAATTTCAAACCTAATCTTTTTACTTTTTGCATATGACAAAAGGAGCACACTTTGCTTTTCAAAAATTTCAAACCTAATTTTTTACTTTTTGCATATGACAAAAGGAGCACACTTTACTTTTCAAAATATTCAAACAAAGGCATCTTCCTTTTGCATAAGTCAAGAAAAGCATCAATCACTTTTGAAAATATTCAAATAAAACATGCACATGTGAAAGATGACAATAATCATCTTTAATATTTTCAAAGTTCAAACTTTTAATCATGGCATGCACATGTGAAAGATGACAATCAATTATCTTTCAAAATTTTCAAATTTAATTTTCAAAATATTCATGCACATGTGGAAAATGTATTTTAATGGTTTATGATAAAATATTAATTTTTGAGCCTTAATCCTAATTTCAAATTTTGAAGAGATTTACAACATTTCTCTATGACTTTAATGTGAACTTGTTCCTTCTTGCTCATGCTTGGTTCCTTGATGTGCTTGACTTCCATTGTGTAGGACAATTGAGCTTGAGACTCCTTCATTCTTTGAATTCATTTGTTATCATCAAAATCCATGTGTAAATATATAATTACACAAAACTTGAAACCTTAGGTTCAACAATCTCCCCCTTTTTGATGATGACAAATACTTGATAGAACCTGAAGCCTGTATTAATACTTAAGCTCCCCCTGAGAATGTGCGTTAGTTTTTCAAGCAAAAATATAAATATAATTCCAAGCATATATAACAAGTTTAACAATTTAAACAATATTAATGTTCTAGTCTAAAACTTCTCCCCCTTTTGGCATCATTAAAAAGGATCGGCAGCAAGTAAATAGACTGAAGAAAACGGTGCGTTAATAGACACTGTAGATAGTTGAAAAAGAAAATTGGATCCGTCCGTGACCCGACAAGTGTGGCTGGAGATTTGAAAAAATCGCCTGATGTTGTTGACAAACGAGATTGAAGGCTCCGAGTTTCTAAAAAATGTCATTTTCACCGAACGGAAAAAAACATTACTCTTTGACTTGGATGATAGCTCGTCTTGTTCTTTATGCTATCTCTATAAAAGCAGTCTTAAAGTTCATCCAATCCTCATTAAGTTTTCTTCTTATCTCTATAACTCATCTGCATTCCTTCAACATTCTCGCTTTAAGTTTTCATTCTTTTCTCAATGGCCAATTCTTCTAACATTCCTCTAGATCCATCCATGAGGTATTCTACACCTCAATCTCCTGTCATTTTCTGCAGCTACCATTGGTGCCATTTGCAGCAAGAGAATAATAGTATGGCTAATAAGTCAGACTCCGATGCTATCTACGACTTGGTGAGTCTCGGGACTCGTACTCATCCTCTATTGTTGCTTTTTCCCAGCGGGTACAAGCCAAAAACCATGAGGTTGAAAAGCTTAAAGAACAAATTGTTGTACTTCAACGAATTGTTCAAGAGTCTCACACAAGGGAAGGAATCCTTCGGCAGAAGAATAAACAGTTGAAATCTCTATTGGATTCTTCATTCCGCTTGCCAGTTCCCATGGATAGGGATGACATGATATTGTATGAAGAGAATGAGCGTCTCAAACATGAGGCTAAGAACCTCAAGTTTATGTAAAAGTATTTAAAAAATATCTCTCTATTTTTATGAACTCTGTATCTGTCTTTTAAGAGATATTCATAATATGCATCATACCTATTTCTCTTCTAATCATACATAATCTATCTTCTGGTAAAGGTTTTGTGAATATATCTGCTAACTGATCGTGTGTGTTTGTGAACTCTAGTACTATATCGCCTTTCTGCACATGATCTCGAAGAAAATGATATCTTATTTCAATATGCTTAGTTCTAGAATGTTGTATTGGGTTCTTTTGAAAGATTTATAGCACTTGTATTATCACATTTGATTGGAATGTGATTATACATGAGTTTAAAATCTTCAAGTTGTTGCTTCATGTAAAGAACTTGAGCACAACAACTACCCGCAGCAACATATTCTGCCTCAGCAGTAGATAGTGCAACAGAATTTTGTTTTTTACTAAACCAGGAAACTAATGCATGACCTAAGAAGTGACATGCTCCACTAGTGCTTTTTCGATCTATTTTACAACCAGCATAATCTGCATCTGTGTAGCTGATTAGATCGAAAGATGTGTGTTTAGGGTACCATAACCCTAGGTTAATTGTACCACTAAGATATCTAAGAATGCGCTTAACTGCAATTAAATGAGATTCTTTTGGAGATGATTGAAAGCGTGCACATAAGCACACACTGAACATAATATCTGGTCTACTGGCTGTCAAATATAATAAGCTACCAATCATACCTCGATATACCTTCGAGTCAACTGGCTTACCGGATTCATCTTTATCAAGTTTAGTAGATGGGCTCATTGGTGTTCCAGTTTCCTTAGCACCTTCCATCCCAAACTTCTTTCAGCAATTCCTTAATATATTTTGATTGATTGATGAATGTCCCACTTTTTACTTGCTTAATTTGCAATCCGAGAAAGAATGTAAGTTCTCCCATCATGCTCATTTCAAATTCATCCTGCATAGTCTTAGCAAAAACTTGACACATGTTTTCATTAGTAGCACCGAATATTATATCATCAACATAAATCTGAATCAAAAGAATATCATCATTTTCGTATTTAATGAAAAGAGTTGTGTCGATTTTTTCCTCTTGAAAAACCTTTTTTAATCAAGAAACCACTGAGTCTCTCGTACCATGCTCTAGGAGCTTGTTTGAGTCCATATAGTGCTTTTGTGAGTTTGAAAACATGATTTGGAGAAATATGATTTTCAAAACCTGGAGGTTGCTCAACATATACCTCTTCATTTATAAAACCATTTAAGAAAGCACTTTTAACATCCATTTGAAAAAGTTTGAAATCTTTATAACAAGCATATGTAAGTAACATTTGAATAGCTTCTAATCTTGCGACTAGTGCATATGTCTCATCATAATCAATTCCTTCTTCTTGATTGAAACCTTGGGCTACAAGTCGAACCTTATTTCTAGTTATGACTCCGGACTCATCTTTCTTATTTCTAAAAACTCATTTTGTTTTTTTTTTTTTTATGTATACCTATAAAAACAATTAAAATGATTTTTCTTGGTACCCAAGTTCTTTGGGTCATTTATTTATTAGTATTAGAAGAAACAAGATTTTTAGGTACCCATATGGCCCTAATAGTCATTGTATGCTTTCTTTTAATAGGACAAGCATGATAATTATGACCATTTCTATTACAAAAATTGCAAATAGCATGTGGCATATATGAAGAACTTGAGTGATTATAATATTATCCTTTTTTGACAAAATTATTACGAAAAGAATTTTGAATATTAGACTTTGATGTAGAATGATTATCAAAGAAGTTTTTATAAGTTTGAATTTTTATTTTGGCATATATCCCAAGCCTGCTTTGTCAAAAACACATCTTTGACTACCAAGAAGTTTTTCAAAATTTCTTTTTCCATTCGTAAAGTTTTCAACAATATTTTCTAAATCAGTTTTCTTCTTCTTCAACTCAAGATTTTCATCTTTCAAAACAATATTTTCTTTTTTTAAAATATCAATTTCATTTGTTAAAGAAGAATTTTTCTTTTTCAAAGCAGTATATTTGATACCCAATTTTTCAAATTCCTCATATACCTCTTCTAAAACATTTTGCAATTCTTCATATGAAGGATTTTCAATATTATCAAAATTTGTTACCTCAATGTCATCTTTAGCCATAAGACAGAGATTTGCTGATTCTTCATTACTTGCTTCACTATCTGAGCTACTTGAATCATCAT